>OX103979.1:74847388-74940750 GCA_944470395.2 Schistosoma turkestanicum | reverse complement strand
TGAATGTAAGAAGAGTTAGTCGTGGAGATAAGAGAGATATTAGGGGGTGTAGGAAGGATTTGATTTTGACCAATTTGGTCTCGCGTGCTGTTATGGGTATGAGGGCGGTTATCACTTCCCGGCTGCCCACACCGTGGAAGGTTGTTTCTTGACGAACCTGAAAGGGAAGATGGATTAGTGTTGGTGCGTGACCGCAGAGCCCAAGGGACAACTGCTTGAGGCCGGTCACGCACGGCCTTTTTATGAAAGGTATTTAGAGGATTAGCTCCGTTCTTAAAGGCCCTTAGTGGGCACCCTTACTCAAGGAGACGGAAATCCGTGAGTTAGGGGAGGTGTGACATTTTTAGGGCCGACCTTTTCTAACCCTTCCTTCCTTGTGAGAAGGCAGCATCACGGCAGATGATGGGTGTCCGAGGGAAACACCTTACTGATTTCACAGCCTCTGCAGTCAGCAGTACGACTTCGCCCTCATACCTTGTGTAGCTGCTTTTAGTCTCATCGTTCTCCAATCGACCTGTCTGGCATGGTAGAACCTTGAAGAACATACGTTCCAGCCAGTAAAGCTCGGTTGGGTCATCACGATAGGCAAGCCCGACCACCACGTCAAGGTAGCAGCTACGGTCGGGGGATTCAAGGTAGTCTACCTGGACGCTGTTAATTGTCTCGTTCGCATTTATCGACTAAGGTGAACTCGTAATAGCCTCAAGCATACTTAGTGACGAACACAATAAACATCCAGAAGTTAAGCATTCGCGTGTTAAACCTAAGGTACTGTGTTCGAATTATGTGAGGTATAGGAGTTGTGGTTGCGTACTGCCACTGACGAGTCCCATAACAGGACGAAACGGCTGTCTTTCAGTGCTTGTAGGTTTCTAACGTTGGTGGTCTAACATTTATCGATTCATGATTTCAATAGCTAATATATTACAAGAAGTTACACCCGATTTTTTGAAAACTATACTGTGTATACACAATGATGTATGTGAGTGAGTGTGTGTGTGTGCACGCACAGGTTTGTTAGAGTTTATTATTAAACTCTCTGGCATTTTTCCATCTAAGTCTACCAATAAAAAAAAATGTGATCATTAAACCATAAGGAAACTGTACTCATTATTTTCTATTAACTTCTATTGAAATTGCCCCATACAGATCAATAATTTTGCTTTTTTTTTTAAGGTATTGATAGATAAAGTAAGTATGAATTTTTTTCTCTCTCTCTCTTTTAAACAAAAATAGCATTTGCATGTGTATTATTATTTCATATGTTTGAAATTTCCCACCAAAATATTGAATATTGACCCAAGTTATTTACAAAAAATTCAATTGATGTATGTATTTCTTGACAAACACAAACGAAAATTGGTAATCTAAGGTTTGATTGAAAAATTCAACTGTGAAATATATAAAGACAGACAGATACAGATACAACACAGAACTTCGTACGGATGTACGTACATCAGTTCAGGTTGCCATACTGCATTAGCACAGAGAAGCAATTGTCAGTTCAAATCCAAGATTGATAGCGATAGTATAATTATTAGCAGTAATGGAGAAGATTAGGGTATAATTCAGTGTCATTGAGAGTCTCTAACCACCGGTGACTTACGTCTTGCGGACCCCAACCACGTAGCAAACATCTACCAGCATGACTCAGTCCACTTGTCAGTGATTTCGTGGATACTGTGAAATATATGGTGAATACTATTTGTTTTTCATTAGATAGTTGTGGAGACTGTTTTGTTACTTTATTGAATTCATGAATCGATCAGTGTTAGACCACCAATAGTACAAACCCAGAAGCCCTGAAACACAACCGTTTCGTCCAAGTATGTGACTCTTCAGCAATGCACATCCACGACAACCACTCAGGGGAATCGGTCTCTAAACCATTTAATCGGTAACCAAAGGTGTTAATGTCTCACTTCGACCATTTCATGGTCTTGTGCCACTACATTCATATTATTCATACCTTATGGGGTTGAATAAAACGGTAGGTCATTGATCTTTGAACTATAATCAATATTTTCTTTGCCTAACTTATAATTCTGATCTGAGAGAGATATCATTACTGAGAATTGTGAAGTAACATTTGAAACCTTGAATTTAAAGGTTCCAACGAATAATTGCTTTCAACCGGTAAGTATACAATTCTAAGCGTTTAACAATAGGTTAGTGTGTCCGATCAACTGATAATTGTTAATAGACACTGTTGGGGAATTTAAAACTCCAGAACTCATTTGATAAAGGTCCCAATTTTGGATTTTATGTTTTAGCGCTTGGGCTGATCAGTTGTCCTTGAGATTACATTTCCCAATCGGAAAATCCTTGACTTTCACTGGTTGATGTATTATTTTAGCACGCTAATTTTGTGGCTTTCCCAACGACGCGTTTCTGTCATGTATAAATAAACTCGATTGTGTGTGGTTGGCGAACTCATATTTTCTGAGTGTTTGTAGAATACACTTTCTATGTCTTATCAAGACTTCTTCCTTTACTTAGTGGGGCCTTGGGACGCTCGGATTAGAGTAGACTATCGTATCACTGGATCATTTGTCTTCACTCTCGTTTCCCGAGTAATGTGAACTCATAATAGCATTCAAGCATATCACTTGACGAGTATAACATCAACACCTGTATGTTTTGACTAATGACTTTTTTAGTTCTACAAGTTTCCTACTCTATACATTAGAACAACTGTTTAGATGTGTGTATTGAAAAATGATGACTTTGATGTTGAGTTGACCAGCGATTGTTTTGAGTCGTAGGTATTGTTCAGTTATATAGAAATGTTGATCTTGATTTCCCTCGCCTTTCCTTCAAATTTGCATCAAATCCACCGTGTTCATCAATGATCCTTTCAAGGTATGAAAAAGTTTCTACATCTTTGAGAGCATCTCTTCCATTAAGTATAGTTTGATTGGTGCATGCTGTGTTGTAACGAAGGATCTCACTTCTTCCCTTGTATGGATGCTGAGACCTATTGCTCGCTGAAGCTGCTGCTACACTGACCATCTTTTCCTTCATTTATTGCTGTGTGTGTGTTACATATGTGACCAAGATCATCTTAGAAGTTCAGATCGTGCAGCTGCCAACTGTATTCCATGCTTCTCCCCTGACACACTGAAGTTTTCATGATAAGCTTATCTTTTCCGGACACTAACCGTATATTATCAGTAGAACTTGGAAGGGAAAGAACAATAGCTTAACCCTATGTTCAACTCTCTCACTCTCTATTTCTATCAAAAAACTATCCTTGATCACTTCTATCTTATTGGGTTCGTCACTAGGTATGCTTGAAGCTATTACGAGTTCATCTTAGTTGATAAACACGAATGAGACAATTAAAAGCGTCCAGGTAGGCTACCTTGAATCCCAAGCTGTAAAACAGAAGACTTGATAAGCGTAGAAAGTATATTCTACAAACACCTAGCAATCAAAAATACAATACAATCAAGCATACAACTCTCGTTTATTTATACATCATAGAAACGTCCTTGGTACAGTTATGAAAATGCCAAACTAAAATACACAGCAGCCAATCACAGCCATGGATTTTCCTGGTGGGAATTGAAATCTCAAGGTCAACTGATCAGCCCATGCTGGCAAACGTAGAATCCGAAATAAGGCATTTATCAAGCGAGTTTTGGGGGATCTAACATCCCCAACAATCTTGTGTTTTTTTCCACAAAAAAATTATTATTTTATTTTTAGTATTAATGACCTATGCAAAAAAACAACACACAGAATGGAAATAAATTTAAGAAGAGAAATATATTTACCAGAGAAAATGAAAAAACCTATTAAAATATTAGGGTGAATAGTTTAACTCTATTAATATCTTCTTACTGAATACATAATAAATTGGGCGTCAACAACTAACTCTCTTGTAATTATTGTCAATTAATCCAGTTGTCTTACTAATTTTTTATCCACCTTACCACTTACTCACTCACTTATCCTACAACATAAGATCTCTTACATTGTTTATCCTAAAATAACAACACAATCTCATTTACTGATTCATTTTTGAACAATCTGATTCACAAGTTGACAAGTTGATATGCATGCATCACCAGTGTGTGTGTGTGTGTGTGTGTGTGATCATTGTGGCAGGCAGTATTAATAAGTAGTATAAATAATATGACTAAAATCCTCCTAATCATCCTAATCAATTTTCTTGTTGCCCAAACAAATATGACTGACTTGAAATGGAGGAGAAAGTTATTTTTAGACTCTACAAAAAAAATCATTTACATCATTTTACATCATTATTCTCTCTCTCTCTCTTCATTTCTGTGACTATTTAAGCAAGAAAAGCGTAAAATCAATGATGAAATGTTCATTATTAATACATACAGCTTGTACACACCTCTTACTGTGTCACTCTTCTTTTTGCCTATCAGATATTATGTATGTGTGAGTCCGAGTTATACAGTAGTAGCAGTACTACTACTAATAGTAGTAGTAGTAGTACTATGACAGTAAAACGAGGGCAGAAAGAGAAATATGAAAAAAAGTACAATTTTAAGGGGGGAAAAAAATGAAATAGATTTCTACAGGAAAGAAAATAAAAACAGTTAAGTGCTTTTCATTTATGTAGGTAGGTAGATAGGTAGATAGGTATGTCAACTTTCTAATATATTTACTTCCTCTCATAAATAACTGAATATATCTCATAATTCAATAATTAATTAAGTAAATAAATAAATAATTATAGTTGAATTACTATTATCATCACTTTTTTTCTCTGTTTTAAAACTTATTTCTCAAAATAAAAAAAAAAAATAGATAATAGAGATTGTAATCGGTAGGTATAATATTATGCAGCATCAAGTTTTTGTTGCATGACAATGTATGTGTGTGTTTCTCTATTCTCTATCTATCTATCTATCTTTCTGTTTTCTATTTTTGGTGAAAATTTTATTGAAAAGCATGTGATATAAGTATGTTTTGAATTGATTATGATAGTGTGAATAAAAGAGATGAGTTATTATAAGTAGTAGTAGTACCTTAGTAGAAGTACCTCTATTAGTAGTAGTAGTAGTCTTGTGGAGCGCGCTACTTAAAAGTAGTATATGACCTCGAGTAAAAACGTAGTGTCTGGCAGCAGAAGAGGATGGGGGAAGGTCAAGAAAGGAAGAGTGGGAACACAATGGAATTTGTGTATGAAACGCATGAATAGTGAAATGTCAGACAATGGATTGATGAGGGATTGAAGATTTGCAAATTAACAACCGTTTACGATATGGTTTTCCTATTTTACTGAGTAACTCTGTAATTTTCGTTAAATACAATTCCGTTGCCCTCACTTGTGTTCTCCTTCACTACAGTAGTAGTAGTAGTAGTAGCAGCAGTAAGAGTAAGGGCTGCATTTCATTTCTACAAGTAAACAACATCTGGAAAGAACTCAAAACAACTGTGTGTGTGTGTGTGTGTCAACCAACATCAAAGTCACAATTTTCAATACAAATGTCAACTGACAGTTCTATTGTATATGGGCTGGGAACTTGGACAATCACGAAAGTCAATAGTTGTCTATGCAAGAGATTTTGCCGGTTTACTGGCTAGACACCACTAGCAACAACCTAGAGTGGGAGAGAACAAACCAGATTCCAGTTGAGGAAGAAATTAGGAAACATCACTGAAAGTGGATAGGACACATGTCGTGGAAAGCATTCCACTACATCACACGACAAACTATCAGTTGGAATCTTCAAGAATCAAGAAAAAGACTAGTGAATAAATAACACTAAGAATTGGAAAAATATAGTAGGTTGGAGAATACTGGTTGGTGGCTTATGTTCGACTGGAGGTAACAAGCATAAGTAAATAAGTAAGTCAGTAAGTAAGTGTAAGATCCATTTTTGAGGGCTTTCGTTGTGAAAATCCCTCCATGTATGCATTAGTAATATGGCCTCGGTGATTCCTTCAGTTCTACATTTTGGTAATCTGTTCGATTCCATTTCGGAGATGATAATATTTGTATTTTATTATAGTTTCTATTTCTTCTGCCTTCACTGAGTTTCTGTGTTTCTTTCTGAACTGTATTTATGTTGTTTAAGCTGATACTTAGTCATGGTGACAGCCATATTGATTTGTTCCTCTTTTGATTATTTCACTCAAATGGACTGAACGTGTGCATTTTGATTGTGAATTGAAGCACTCTTCCAGAATAGGAAACATTCTGTGTTATAAAGCAACCAAATATTATCTGTCGAACGAATCTAATCTATCCAGGAGGGATAGAATAACATTTATTTGTATTATTGATCGATCAATTGTAAGTGAGTAAGCTGCGTAAGTAAGTAAGTAAGTGGCGAAGTAAGTAAGTAAGTAAGTAAGTAAGTAAGTAAGTGCATAAGTAAGTAAGTAAGTAAGTGCATAAGTAAGTAAGTAAGTAAGTAAGTTAGTTAGTTAGTTAGTTATCGGTTTGTTGATAGGAAACCTTGCTCAACTCAAGTTTCATTGCTATTTAGAGCTTGTCATCAATGTATACATGCAATCTTCCATAAACTGATACTCCGTTTACGAGTAGAACCTGCATTATCCATTCAGATTTTCACTAACTACTGAATTATTTAAATTGTAACTGACCTAATCTAACAATCAACTAACCATTGAACATTGATCAATGTAGCGCATGTTTCAATGTTAACAAGAAAAATTCCATTTAGAAAAATTGTTAGATAAGTCACATTTACGGATATGTGGCTTATTATTATTTTGTTGTTGTTATTATTGTTGTGTATTTTTAGCAAATATTTATGTTTCATTTTATGAAACTAACCGATTTATAACATGAAAAATTATGCTTAATCATGTTTGTATACGACATGGATTTGATTAGTTAATGGGCTTTCTAATTAAGTAATCATTGCAACTAAATGGTAGTAGAGGGATAGAGAGATAGACAGACAGACAAATGGATGAGGTAGCATACATATTGGCTAAAATTGCTTGTCATAATTGTCAAATTGACCAATTTGAAACAAACAAATCAATGAGAATGGGGTATTGTCAGTGTGGAACAACGAGAGAGAAAGGGTTATAAATAGATTGGAAATATCCGACGGATGATTAATCTAGGAGTATTTTTTTCTTAAAAATATAATTTCTAGGATTTATAAAATGATTTTCTAGTTAGCATTGACGATCTGAAGATATGGATTATTAGTAAAGCAAGAGCAGAGTTCCTATGATTGGAAGAATATTTGGAACTTAAAACAACTATCCAGAAACAGTGAAGTCAGAATTTCCAATAAAAATATCAAGGCAGTTGTTCTGTTAAATGTTGGCGAACCACGAAAGCCATCATCCACATGATACAAGTGTTTTTATTAACAGTTGTCTACTCAAGATACTGAGGATTTGTACTCCAGACGCCATCACTAACAACCTACTATGGGATAGAACAAACCAGATTCCAGCTGAGTGAGAAATTGGGAAAAAGCTCTGAAGACAGGAAGGCACTAACTTGAAATTTACAAGGTATTAGGCAGAGAGGTAGACCCTGAAACACACACAGCGCCGAGGATTGGAGACAGATATCAGAAGGATGAGTAGCAATTAAGTAGACCTGGAAATGAAGGCTGAGGTTAGAGTAGGTTAGAGAATGCAGGCTGGCGGCCTATGCTCCATTCGGAGTAACAGGCGTTAGTAATTAAGTAAGTATGTTTGGTAGATTGATTGACGTTGAGATGAAAATGTTAGTCATTGAATCTCTTCAACTCACTGATCGAAAGATGATCACTGATTCTCCATGAAACACAAAAGCTCTCATTTTCAGTTAAAGTCAATGTCATGGTTATACATATAACTAAGAAATCGTTAAGTTAATTTTTCATCATGAATTTTGTAGAGATTAATTTAGTTTAAACCTTGATAATTAATTATCACAGACTGATTGCAGTTCGAGCACTCCAAGTAGGCAATTGACTACTTGTTTGTCTACCAATTCTTCAAAATACAAAAATCGTGCTTCTGTTAGCGATTTTTGCGCGTCGCTCCACTTCATACTACTACTTACATGCTTATTTCTGAGTAGTATCCATTACACTAGTAATAAATACAACTGTTCATTCATAAGCCTAACTAAGATCTATAGACAAATACTACTTTGGAATAAAATTTTCATTGATTTACAGTATTTAAACTGTGTAGAGTAATTTTCTCTCAGCTATCTGATTCAGTGTCAACTATCAATTACAGTATGGGTTTGTGGAGATTTTTGAATTACATTTTGTAATCAAAAATCGATCAATGTTTGACCACCATTGGAAACCTGGAATCACTGAAAGATGACCGTTTTGTCCTGTTATTGGGACTCATCAGAGACTCCTGAAACTCACATAAATCGAACTCAGGACACGTCTGTTATGATGATGATTAATAATATTATATCTCTTACAGATCAATTTAGCTTGTTATTATGGCGGACTGTGAAACAGTTGGGAAAAAAGCAGAACTTTCCGACAGATAATATTCCTAGTAAATATTTTTATCACGGGGTTGTGAAGATTGTTAAGTTACATATTTTTTTAAAACCATGAATCGACCAATGTTAGACTACCATTACCTGTGCTCACTAGTGACTAGCTTCGTGAGGAATCTTCTCCGAGTTCTAGTGGGAAGACGTGACCAGTGAAGTTCAACCTGTTCGGGTGTAGACAGTAACTACTACCGAAGACTGTGTATGAGGTTGCGCCAATCCGTGAATTGATCAAGTTAGACATTAACACCGTTAGACATCGGCTCAGTGCTCCGATGGTTAGGCGTTCGTGCACAATACCGAAGGTCCTGGGTTCGAATCCTTCGGGGTTCAGGAGTGGTGGATGCGCACTGCTGATGAGTCCCATACCAGGACGGAACGGCCGTCCTTCAGCGCTTCCAGGTTTCTAATAGAGGTCTAACATTGATCGATTCATGGTTTCAAAATAAATATTTTTAGTTCATGAGAATGATTAATTAGTATTTCCGTAGTTTAAATCATGCATGAACTAATGTTTTTAGCAAGACCGCCATTATTGGAAGCCTGTGCAAGCACTGAATAGTCATCTCGTTCTCAGGTTAGAATTCTCAGCAATGTGTATTCAGGAGCTCGAATATGAAAATCAAATCTAGGATTATTTTTTTAGTCTCACCTGCAAACACTTTACCTATAGCCGGTAGAATCCAAACTTTCAGCAAATAAGGATATTACTGCTTTACTCTCTCGCATAACTGACATGAATAAAACTCCACCAGTCACGGATTCTCACTAGAACTACAAAAGTTTTTTTATATCTTGAAGCTAGTCACCACTAAGAAAGTGACTTTCATGAATATAGGAATAATTTTACAGTTTGTAGAATTTCACCATGATATGATACTCCAACCAAATCACTCTTGATTGAGATGCTTTGGAGGACTTTAACACCTTTACATATCTGGGCAGCATCATCGACAACCATGGTGGATCCGATGCAGATGTGAGGGCACGGATTGGCAAAGCAAGGGCTGCATTTCTACAGTTGAAAAATATCTGCAAATCCAAACAACTTTCAACCAAAACCAAAATCAGAATTTTCAATACAAATGTCAAAACAGTTCTACTGTATGAAGCGGAAACTTGGAGAACTACGAAAGGCATCATCCACAAGATACAAGTGTTTATTAACAGTTGTCTACGCAAAATACTTCGTATTCGTTGACCAGACACCATCAGCAACAACGTACTGTGGGAGAGAACAAACCAAATTCCAGTGGAGGAGGAAATGAGGAAGAAGTGGTGGAAGTGGATAGGACACACACTACGAAAAGCAACCAACTGCGTCGTAAGACAAGCCCTCACACGGAACCCTCAAGGCAAAAGGAAAGTAAAAGGAAGTCCAAGGAACACATGACGCCTTGAAATAGAGAAAGATATGAGAGGAATTAACAAACATTGGACAGAACTGGAAAGGGAAGCCCAGGACAGAGTTGGTTTGCGAACACTGTTGGTCGGCCTATGCTCGATTGGGGGTAACAGGCGTAAGTAGTAGTAGTATTATAAAGGTGAGGTATTCTGAAGAGGAATTTGTGACGTAAGTAAGTAAGTAAGTAATGATACACCTCAATTGTTTTTTTTTCATTATTTATTTATGTACATTTCAGGGTATAATAAAGAAAAAGGCGTATTCTACTTCGTTTTGTATTTCTCTCTACAGAGTTTTAGAAAAAAGAGAAATACTAAAGTGAAATAATTCATTCAAGTACTACTACTGTGAAGTAGATAGATAGATAAACTAATCAATAAACATTCATGGATGGATAATTGAACTTGATTGTCAAGGTTATAAATAATGAATGTATGTTTTTTTTATTTTATTGATTTGCAAACAATCGATGTCATTAAAGTATGATAATAATTAGTTGAGAAAAATTTTGAAATTATGTATCGATCAATGTGTGACAGCCATTATCAATAGAAACTTGGGAACACTGAATGACGGCTGTTTTGTCCAAGTATGGGACTACTTACTCATCGGTGGTAGTGCGCCATGCATGACTCCTGCTACTGGCAGGATTTGTTTGACGGTCCAGAGGTTAGGAAATCGCACTGAAGACCGAAGGTTATGGATTCGAATCCTGTGAGCTGCAGGAGTTGTGAATGATCACTGTCACTGATGAGTAGACGCATATCATTAATGACATATCAGTCTATCACATGAAAAATTTGATTCGCTTTCTGTAACATATTACGCTAATTATTTTCATAATGATATATAATGACGTTACTGATTCAGCCCTCCTAAGGCTCCTCTAGGGTTGCTTAGGGTCATAAGCCCATAGAATAGAAAAGGAATGAGCTTGAGGTTTAGCGACCCCATCCCGTGTAATATCATCTTGCCGAAAATTGTTCAAACCATTTTAAATCTGTCCTGGGATTTAGAAGGTGATGAAAGCCGAGTTCCTTCGGAAGTCATGAGGCCGATGACCCGTCTGACATCCAAAGAAACCATTATTATAGGTACATGGAACGTTCGCACATTATGGAAAACCGGAAGAGTATAGCGATTGGATAGAACTCGAAATAAACTCCCAAGACAGAGTAGGTTTGAGAATGTTGGTCGGCGGCCTATGCATCGTTGGAGGTAACAGGCATTAGTAATGAAGTAAGTACGTTTCTTATTAATTTCATTTTTAAAATAGATTATTCGCTTAACTTCAACTGATCACATAGTGTTGTCACATTTTCAATGGGGTATGATGTAAAACAAAAATGATTAATGACAAATATTCAATGTTCAATTTAAGATTCCACTCGCTTTTGAAGAAAAAATAGGTGATTAATTGAATGAAGTTTTTCTATTCGACGATTTAAATCGTACAAGCATACTTACAGTTGATGTAATTTCCTAAACATTCCTTAGATTGATCAGAGTTAGACATTAACACAAGTTGAGGCGTGCCAGTTCAGTTGTTCAGTGGTTAAAAGTTGGGGACGTAAGAACCCTAGAACTCGCTTGATAAATGCCTTATTTCGGATTTCACGATTGCAAGCATAGGCTGATCATTTGACCTTGAGATTTCATTTCCCACCAGGAAAATCCATGGATGTGATTGGCTGCTGTATATTTTAGTGTGCTATTTTTGTGACTATCCCATGGAAGTTTCTATGATGCATAAATAAACGAGATTTGTGTGCTTGATTGATTTGTGATTGCTGGGTGTTTGTAGAATATACTTTCTACGCTTACCAAGTCTTCTGTTTTGCCGTTTTCGGATCAGAGTAGCCTACCTTGACGCAGGTTCATTGTCTTGTTCACGTTCATCGACTAAAGTGAACTCGTAATAGCTTCAGGTGTACCTAGTGATGAACCTAACATTAAATGAGTATTGGAAGGTCCTGGGTACAAATCCTGCTAGTAGCAGCAGTTAAAGGAAGCATAATGCCACTGATGAGTTCGACACCAGGCAGGACGAAACGGCCGTCTTTTACTGCTTCCACGTTTCTAAAGATGATTTAACAATAATTCATTCATGAATTGTTTGCGAAAATCAGAAATTGAAAGACAGTCATCTAATAATCGGCTAGTGAAAAGCGCTAAGGTCAGGATAGCTGTACACTTGATATCGATTAAGCACAAGAATATTGTCCAATGAATAGAACCCATAAATAATTGGAACCAAAACAAGAACTCATAGATTGTGGAAGAATTCGATAGAAGTTTAAGACCATGTTGAAGAATAAGCAACTGAGCATATTGTTTCTGTGTTCAAAGAGTTAGACTTGAACTAGTGAATAGATAGTAATAGCCACTACTGTAGTTGGATTCTCTTTCCTTTCGGGGCCAACTCTTTTGGTTGTGTATATGTGAGTACGATTTCGAAGGAAACAAATTTAACTTTGAAGACGATTGTACAGTTTAAATTTAAAATTAAATGGCATTTATGAATTGATTCAATGATCAATTTTTGTTAAAACATGAATCAATCAAAAGAATGCGGACATTTATCTTTGTTTTAATGTTTTATACAGTGAATAGTTATCTATTTTTATAAAAAGGGCTAACAAACCACAACATAACATCACATAAAACATCACGTACTCATCTTGTGAAGAATACAAAAGAACTCTTTGAGAAGAAAAAACAACATACAAAACTCACAAACAACACTCACTAACACTTCAAAAAAATCGACATGAATAGAAAGAATTTCAGTGATTATATTTCTTTCTAACTCCTTGGAGAATATTTTGTAAAGTAACATTGTGATTACATGTCATTTGGACTAATGACGACTATATTACTTATCGATCGATCAATGAAATCAGGATGAGTGGTTAGAGTAATTTTTGTTTTAAATTTAAATAGAGATTTATTTCATGGTTTTTATTTAATATTAAGCGATTGGAAATAATCAGAAGGAAATCTTGAACCTGATTCTCATCATTAGCGTTAGTAGGTGGTCGGAATGATTACTTGGAATCTTGAGAGTTGATGTTAGAATTATAAGGCATATCATACAGTGTCATAGTCTTAGTTGTTATCACCAAGTTTTCCAGATTTCTTACTCACTAACGCTTGTTTAAAATCGTGGATCATAAGTCGCCAACCAGCATTCTCCAACTTTCTTCTTTATACGCCTTCCTTCCTAGTTCTACTCTATTCCTGTTCATTCTTTTCGTGTTGGTTTCCGATTCTAAGAGTAATGTGCTCTTTAATCTTTCTTCTTTGGCCTTGATAATTCCAAGTGAGGGTTTGAGGACTTGTGACGCAGTTGGGTAATTTCCACAATGTGTGTCCTATCAATCTCCAGCGTTTATTCCTAACTGCTTCCTTAACTGTAAATTCTATTTTTTGTTGGAGTGTAAGTTTGTTATAATGTACGGGGTTCGAGTTCTAATCGAGATACGTGCTAACTTCACAAACTGGCTACTCGAGAGAGAAGGCATTCCACCTCCTTAGAATATTTTCTGATGCTTATCAAATGACATTTTTGTCTGAGCACTTTTGGTTGGCTCACATTATAGTATCAAATTTTTTTCAAAGATTCCATTTCACGTGTCTACGTGTATCTCCAGTTGTCTCGGATGATTATGTAAGTGTAACTCAGCTTAATGCGACAGATGAAAATCAAAGTTATTACACCCGTTCGTGACATTTATCCATGATGTGGATGGTTTCGATTCCTGCTTGTGGGGGTCGTAGTTGTGTGCACTGCTGATGAATCTTGTACTGGGAAAAAAACGGATGTTCAATGTTCCCATGTTTTTAATATTTGTCCAAGATTGATCAGTTCATGATTTCAATGAAATTCACAAATCTTCATAACTCTATGCTAACAGATATGACAGTATGAATAATTACAACATTGGCGAAATTCCAAATTATAATAATTTAGGGACTGTAATACGTTATCACTATTAAAACAATAATTCCCCACCGTATGACTAAAACCATAGGGTTTAGAACTGTACAGTTATTTTTTCTTTTCAAAACAAACCTTTACAATGTTAAATACCAATATTTACCATGATATATATAGTCCCGAATAAAAGTTTAACTGAGAAAACTGTACATGGACACAAAGATTCCGCTTAAATAATTCTTGTACAGAGTGTGATAAACAATTATTCGTACAATTCTCGATAGTTTTGCGTAGACAACTGTCAGTCAACAATTGTATCTTCTGGATGATGACTTTCGTGGTTCTCTAAGTTACCACATCATACAGTAGAACACTGTCTCTTGATATTTTCATTGAAAATTGTAACTTTGGTGTTTTGCTGATGGTTGTTTTGAGTTGATGATGTCCTTTTCAATTGTAAGAACGCTGCCGTTGATTTGCCAATTGGCTCCATCACATCTGCACCAAATCCACCTTGTACATCAATTATGCTGCCTGGTTGCGTAATGGTTTTTTTACATCTTCCAAAGCTTCACCGTCAAGTGTGATTTGGTATGTGAATGTTGTCGTGTATCTGAAGATCTTGCTTTTTCCTTTGTGTACGTTGAGACTAATTACTTCAGAGGCTGATACGCTCATATGGTTTTGAGATGGTGGAGAATATTTGTAGCTCAGGTGGATGATTGTATTGGTGGTGTTTGGTTCTCTGAGCTCGATGTTTTGGTTGTGGAGCTTTCATTGTTTTCTACTGAACAACATCATCAGCACAAACTTCAGACAGAAGTGAAACATTTGAATTTCTCCACGTTTGACCTGTAGCTTGTTCTGCTAACCTCGATCTTGATTGGTTGCTGTTGACCTTTAACCTGTCGTTGTTTGCACATTTGTTTTGATTGTATCCTCTTTTTGAACTGTTTCTTGATTCTTCTGATTGGTTGATGAATTGGGTTAATGTTGATGTGTTTGTTGATTGATGATTGACCTGAGTGTCAAGCTTCTAAAAATTCTCTAGTATTCTTTGTCCTCCCCCTACCCAGTATTTCCATATTATCCCAATCGAATTAATGTCCATAACTGTCGGTGTGTATTGATATAAACGAAGCGTTGTCATGGCGTTTGACTGCTAATTGGTGTTCACGTAAACGAAGCTTCTGAGACCGTCCACTTTGTCCTATGTAGTGTTTTCCACAGATTGAGCAGTTGTTTATTTTGTAGATGATATTTGGTTTTTCTTCATTTGTCATTTGTCTTCTCTTGCATTTGTTGTTGTGAGTGAAATAGATGGGCTGGATCATCTACGAGGTACAGATCTTCCAGCTACATTCAACCTGTTCACCATATTCCAATTATCATATATAAGTGACTAAGAAACGTATTATTGAAATATCCTTTTCATTTCTTTCAGACAAGTTAAGGCCACACATACCCAAACAAGAAAACCGTAGATTTCATTGAGATCAATAAAAATCACGTCAGTCAATGCAAATCGATTGGAGTTAGAAATTGAAACCATTGAAATTTTAAACGATTAATTTCAAAGTAGTATTGCAGTTTTTTATGTGATTTCAGTTGATTACAGTAATCAAAGTCAAACAGACAGACAGATACAATGCAGAACTTCGTACGTAATTACATCAATTCAGGTTGCCAAACCACATCAGCACAGAGACGCAACTGTCAGTTCAAATCACATAGTGGTGGAGATAGTAGAAGCATTAGCAGTAATGGAGAAGATTAGGGAGCGAAGATATGATTCGAGAAGTATAATTCAGTAAGATAAATTTTGAAGGAGAAAGGTAGAGATTATGAGGAATTCAGAAGCTTAGAATTTCATAGAACACAAAGAGTGGATGCACCTGCGCCATTGCAGACGATTCTGAGCCATGTCATTCAAGGTCTCTAACCATCGGTGACTATAGTCTCGCAGACCCCAACCAGGTAGTCGACAATTACCGATATGACTCAGTCCACTTGTCAGTGACTTCATGCATTTATGCCATGATTTGGTTTGACCGCCCCTAACTTTCTTCCAATCTACTCCTACACTGCAAAACATAGTTCGTCGCGGCAGTCGGTGGTTAGCCATACGTAGCACATGTCCCAACCATCTCAACTGACGATGTTTCACTACTTCATCTATTCATTTGCCGTCCCTACCTAGAACTTGTTTCCTAACGACATCATTGCTTATACGGTTGTCCCTGACACACGAGCAATGCTTCGGAGACATCGATGATCGAAGACTTGTAACCTACAGAAGTCCTCTACTCTTAACGGCCAAATCAAGCTTAATACTAATATGTATTTAGTGATATTCCTAAAATTTCATATGAACATAATGATAACTAGATGAGGAGAATTTACTTTAAAACTTTAGTAAAAAAAACTAAATATGCCAATGATTGTATCACATGAACAACTGTCTAAGGTCAGATGAATAACAGAATCATGTGAGTTGAAATCAGTAGTCAGTTAGAAAAAAAAATTGTGAAATTAACAGAAATGAAAATGTAAGAATTTTTTCACAACCTCACCCATTTGTCTGCAGTAGTTATTGCATACACTTGACAGGGTTGAACTACTCCACTGGACACGTCTTCTGACTATAACTTCGAGAACCTCACAAATAATAGAAATGGGTAAATAACTTAAAATAATTTATTCTATACCTGCTAGTTTTCTTTTTACGGGATTCAATCTAATCTCTTACTCATGGTAGAAGCTGTGAGGATTCGAGCTAGTAATCCAAGTCTCTATATTCATCAAGAATTTGTGATAGTTCTTTCTCTTCCTTGGGTCGAATGATGGCTTATTTTTCTTCAACACCCGTACTCACTTTCATTCTTTAAGTATACACCTCGCTATTCAATCATCTGAACACTTCTTATTATGTAATCTGTAATTCTAATGAATGTTATTCCGACGTGTAGTTTTCCAAGCCGCTTGAGCTACTCCCTATTTTCGTGTAAGATTGATTTAGGTCCTTATTATTATTCATATATTTTTAATTAGAGTTATGTAGATTATTGTTTTTACACATTCAAAATCATTAATCAATCATTGTTAGACCACCATTAGAAACCTGGAAGCAATAGACGACCGTTTCGTCCTGGTATGGGATTCATCAATGGCGGGGTGCATCTGCGACTTCTACACCTCACAGGATTCAAACCCGGGACCTTCGGTATTATGCGCGAACGCCTAACCTTTGGATCACTGGGCCGGCATCCAACGGTGTTAATGTCCAACTGTGAGTGATCTAGGGATTTCGCGCGACCTCACCCAGTTGTCCTTGGTAGTTACTGCCTACACTTGACAGGGTTGAACTACTCCACTGGTCACGTCTTCTCACTAGAACTCCGATGGTGATTTCCCCAAGAATCTAGTCACTAGTGAGCACATTTTACGATATTTTCAATTAGAGTTATCGAGATTAGTGTTTTTACACATTTGAGATCATCAATCAATCATTGTTAGACCACCTTATTATTCAGATTTTTTCAGTTTTCTACACATTATTGGGTATCTAGGAGGTTAATGATAACAGTTATGTAACTCATATATATGTTAAACATTTTACCCAGTCGGAATATGAAAATTCAATTCTGTATTATTCATATATTAACTCCACGACTTCTTCATTGTAAATTGTATATCATTTTGAATTATTAGAAAAGCCAAGAATCAGTTGAATCAGTTGTTTTATTCAAATATTAAATTTGTCAAGAGTTATCTATCTATCCATCAATGAACTTGGATATTGAACTTAGAGAGTTCAAGTGTTTAGAAATAAGCGTTTCATCATCATTTCACTAATTTATGGTTTCAATGAAATCATGAATCCATCCTTGTTAAATCACCATTATAAATCTCGATGCATTGGAAGACAGTCGTTTCATCCTGGTATGCGACTACTCACCAACAGTGTGTATGTACAAATCCACTCATGGAAATATAAACGAACATCTTCAGTCTCGTACGTGAACGCTTAACTTCTGAACCACTGAGTTAGCAGCCATCGGTGTTCATGTCTAACTTCTAATCAATCCGAGGTATTGCTCAACCGTACACATTGTCTTCAGCAGCGAGCCTCATACCTGAAACAAATAAACTCCACACTGGTCACAGTGAACAATTAAGACATGAATAAATCATTCCTAAACCAACATAATAAACCTAGAAGCACTGACAAACGTTTGTTTCGTTCTGCCTGGTATGGGACTACTCATCAGTGGCAGCGCGCATCCACGACCCCTACTACTAGCAGGACTCGAACCTGAGACCTTCGGTCTTGCACGCGAACACCTAACGTCTGGATCGCTTGATCGTCATCCAACGGTGTTAATGTCCAACACCGATCAATCAAGTGATTTTGAGCAGCCGCACTTATTTGTCTTCAGTTGTTACTGCCTTACACACGACAGGGTGTTGAACTACTCCACTGGACCCGTCTTCTCACTAAAACTCCGATGGTGATTTCCTCAAGAATCCAGTCACTAGTGGTGAGCACATTGTAAAGTTTTATGAAGATGGCAGGTTTACATTGAAATTATTAATGAATTCTTAATACACCACCATTCTAAACCTGGGAACACTGAAAGATGGCCGTTTCTTCCTGGTTATAGAACAATTCATCCGCGACAGTGCGCATCCACGACCCCCACAACTCGCAAAGACCTCCAGTCTTGTGAGCGAACGCCCAGCTTAAAATAGTCTAATTATTTTACAAAACTTTGTCACTTGCTTACTTACTTACTTAAGCCTGTTACCCCCCGCCAATGGAGCATAGGCCGCCCAACAGTTTTCGCAAACCAACTCTGTCCTGGGCTTCCCTCTCCAGTTCTGTCCAATGTTTGTTCATTCTTCTCATATCTTTCTCTATTTTTCGGCGTAATATGTTCCTTGGCCTTCCTCTTTTCCTTTTACCTTGAGGGTTCCATGTGAGGGCTTGTCTCGTGATGCAGTTAAGTGCTTTTCGCAGTGTGTGTCCTATCCACTTCCACCACTTCTTCCTGATTTCCTCCTTCACTGTAATATGGTTTGTTCTCTCCCACAGTACGTTGTTGCTGATCGTGTCTGGCCAACGAATCCGAAGTATTTTGTGTAGACAACTGTTAATAAACACTTGTATTTTCTGGATGATGGCTTTGGTAGTTCTCCATGTTTCCTCTCCATACAGTAGAACTGTCTTCACATTTGTATTGAAAATGCTGATTTTGATTTGGGTTGAAAGTTTTTTTTTTGGAGTTCCAGATATTTTTCAACTGTAAAAAACTTTATCACATTAATTTTTAAATCATATATATATGTTTGTGTACAATAATGATAATAATAAATTTTATGAACATGACATAACAATTGTTTGTGGTTCCTTTTTTTGAAATAAATATGTTTATTTTTCTAGAGTGTTCTCACATTAACAAGAAAGAATATTGGTTCAGTTACATGTTGTCGGTGTAGTTGCTGTTCTACGTGTGTGTGTGTGTGTGCGTGTGCGTGTCCATGTGTTTATCCGAAAAGGGTGTGTTTTCACAGTGTGTTCATGAGTATATTTCCATGTATGTGTACGTGTAAGTGTCCATGCCTACTAATACATACATAATCTCTATGGTACATGTTTGTCTCTATGTCTATATTCTAACTCAAATGAACACACACTAACACACATGCACACACATCCCATGCATAAAACTAGTCAACATTACAACTTCATTGAAGACTTAAAACAACACCAACACATAATTCAGTTCAGTTTACTTACTGAAAACAGGAGAGAATAAGGAGAGAGGGGGTGGGAGAGTGGGCAAAAACTCATTTTTACCAGTAAGTAGTGAGTTGTGAGTTGTGAGTTTGGGCAAATCTAGGGAAAATGAAACAGATAATTGGTCAATTTTTCAAAAAAAAAATTTTTTTTCCCTTACTCAGTTTAATATATATATTTTTAAATGCAAAAATAACAACAATCATCATTCACACAGACACACACACACACAATGAGGATAACAGTTACAAGAACACTTACTACTACTACTAAGGATTAAATAAGTAATATTAATAATAATAATAATAATACAAGTTGTTGGCAATTCAATAACTCGCATAACACTATATCACATCAGTGGAATTATTATTTCATAAAAACTAATCATCGTCATCATTTGTAAAATTACTTCATTGAAAATGATATTCAGATAAAAAATGAATCCTTAAACATGTTTATGCGTATACATGTATTTATTATATAAATGTATCAAAGGAAATAGTTTCAGTTTCATTGTTTTTTTCAAATTTGGCGGTATTCCATTGCAGCCATCATGTGGCGCCCATTGAATACATTGATCAAGTTGAATGTTTTCAGATGAATGATGAATGGAAATGTATGGAATAATATGGAATAATAAATAGTCTCAAGCTAGTTAACTAACTAACTAACGAAGTCACACAAGAAAAAATAACAATGACAATGTTGAAGTGGAAATGAAAGTGATTTTCTTCTCAATTCCTTCCTTTCTTACTTTCATTCATTCATTCAATGTTCAATTCCATGTTCCAGAAAGGAGTCTACTTCCATGTTTTTGTGTTACAGTTTATGATTATTGATTGAGATAATAGAAATATATATATATCTATCAAATGGATTATAGTTAAAATTTCAATGTTTGCTCAACTATAATATTGAATTCAGAGAAAACAAAAAAGACGGCGCGTTAAACATACCATTGAACATTCGGACTATTTACCGCACTATTCAAGTGTGTGTGTGTGTGTATGCATGTTCGTGTATTTCTTTCCATTGAAAAATAATTACATGTTGTCTACAACGAGGATATTTATAGTCGACATCTGAACTCTGTGGAATTATTACTCTCATACTATTATCATGTATAATAATACTACTGATAATTACAATAATAAACGAAATATTTTACTTTTCACAAAATAAATAATGAGTGGATCTAGACGAGGTCTTGTAGCACCACAAAATACATTTTTGGATAAAATTATCAGACGATGCAATGGTCAATGTAAGTTTTTACAATACTAAATGCTAAATATTTACTATGGGTATTTATGCATATTTTTTTTTCGTAATGTGAAATATACTACTTATTATCATTAAGTTCAGGGCATTGATCACATGACACTTGAAACAAAAATTGTCATGATTCATTTTATTTCAAAAAACACCACATGCATATTTTTCGTAAGATTTCATGATTCGATGTTCAGTTCTTCACCAAGGTCATCAGTGTGTACACTAAGAAAAAGTTTCGTTTTTTTGTTGGTATTGACGTGAAACAAAACTGTTCACTGGTCGCTGATTTGACATTTAACTGTTCTCTATCTGTTTCTCTCTCTCTCTCTGTTATCCAATTTTTAAATCAAAACTGGAATACTGTACAAATTTGCTGATCAAAAACTTACCATAGTGTAGTGAATTCCTTCCATCGATAGAAGTTGTTTGTAGGTGTTTTAGATTTGAGAAGAAAAAAAACGGGAAACCGAAGTGTACATACTACTTTTTACTTTTACTTACGCCCATTATCCCTAAGAGAGTATAGGCCACCGAAAAGTGAATTGTTTTTTTCTGGTTAGCGAGTTGAATTTGCTGGGGTCGCTGAGCCCTATACCCTAAACTCTTGCTTTTAGAAGGCCTTGAGATTGGCAGTAATCCTAGATTCGATTACATTTACCTCAACTAGATGAGAATTTAAGTCAAATAATGAAATTTGTGGTTTAAATATACCGAGTGGAAAAATCGATTTTTTGCATGGTCTATCACATCTCAACAGTTGCTTACTCATTAACTTACTTACTTACTTACTTGCTTACGTTTATTATCCTTAATGGAGTATAAACAGCTGATTAGGATTCTTCGACACCAAACTCTCTGTCTAAGGCCTTCTTTCCTAGTTCTATGCAATCGCTATTCGTTCTTGTGGAAAATCGACTTGCCACGTTAATCAGAACAAATAAATTGATAACAGTTATTTTTTGTAAGAAGTAGATTGTTGCGTATGTCATGACATTGAAATGCATTGTTAAGATATAATTAAATTATTTTATTTTGGCATGTCGTCAGTATAAACATTTTCACTGTACAATCAACCCTAGTGATTGGTATTCCCTCTTTTGAGATTTAAAAATACTTTAGAATATATGTATTTTCAATTAGAGTTATGGAGATTAGTGTTTTTACACATTTGAAATCATCAATCGATCATTGTGTTAGACTACCATTAGAAACCTGGAAACACTGAAGGACGGCCGTTTCGTCCTGGTATGGGACTATTTATCAGTGGCAGTGTGCATCCACGACTCCTGCACCTCGCAGGATTCGAACCCATACCAGGCCGTCCAGTGCTTCCAGGTTTCTAATGGTAGTCTAACACAATGATTGACTGATGATTTCAAATACATGTATATATTTATTTCGTACGTAGATACGTAAAATTTTATGATATTCAAGTATTTTTTTTAGTTAAGATTTCAGATCAATTTAATGGTTACACTATTTATATAACTGAGAGTGTTGACACTGAGTGTTCATTCCGTGTCGGTTAGGAGGCACTTATCCGTTGTACACATTATATGAAGGTTCTTCAGCATTATGGATTAAGGTTAGACATTACTGGATGCCTAAACAGTGGTTTAGAGGTTAAGCGTTTTTTACGCAAGATCAAAGGCCTAAGGTTACGCGATCCACCTAATTGGGGGTTACGGATGAGCATTGCTAATGAGTCTCATACTTAGGACGAAGTAGCTGTTTAGCGCTTTCAGGTTTCTAATAGTGAACAAGCCTTAGATCATTTGGCGTTTTAAATTATGAAAATGTTTTACAATTTGCAAGTTCGCCGATTAATGTAAATTTATTTGAACAAGCATGCTCAAGGTCATTTGAAAATGCTTATTGAATACTGAGTGGTGATTTGCAGTAATTTTTTCGAATTCAGGGTTCCTCTACGATAATAATATTAATAATAATAATAATAAGATAGGCATTAATGAATGTTATTAGAAAATCACTGGGATGTCTGATTATCTTGAGGTTGATCCTACGTGGAATACTAGCCAAATGACTTACTTACTTAGTTACGCCTGTTACCCCCAATCGAGCATAGGCCGCAGACTAGCATTCTCCAACTTACTCTGTCCTGGGCTTTCTTTTCCAGTTCTTTCCAATTGTTATTCATTCTTCTCTGATCTTTCTCCCATTCTCGGCTTAATGTGTTCTTCGGTCTTCCGCCTTTCCTTTGACCATGAGGATGCCAAGTGAGGGCTTGTCTTGTGACGTAGTTGGCTGCCTTCCTCAATGTGTGTCTTATACACTTTCAGTGATGTTTCCTGATTTCCTCCTCAGCTAAAATCTGGTTTGTTCTGTTCCACAGTAGGTTGTGGCTGGTGCTGTTTGCTGACGGGTCAGCAGTATTATGCGTAGAAAACTGTTAACAAACACTTGTATCTTCTGGATGATGGCTTTCATAGTCCTTCAAGTTTCCACTCCATACAGTAGAACTGTTTTTACGTTTATATTAAAAATTCAGACTTCGGTGTTGGTTGATAATTTTTTGTTTTGAGTTCCAGATGTTCCTTAATTGTAGAAACGCTGCCGTCGCTTTGTCACTCTACGCCTTCACATCTACATCAGATCCACCGTGTACTTCAATAATTCTATCTACGTATGTAAAAGTTTCTACATGTTCCTAAACTTCATTGTCTTAATGTCAGATGGTTAGTTTGAAATAATCTTTCCTCTTCTTTTCACCGCAAATTATCATTTTTACACTAATCGTTAACTTATATCCCTTCTAAATCAAAAGGATATCAGATAAAATGTGATTATGTAAGCCAAGGGAAAAAAACACTTTCGGTTTTCTCTTCTCTCCTGAAAACTACTAATAAAGATGATGAAAAAAAAATCGATATCGTCTTGCCTACATCACACGTTCATTAGTCAAGTTGTTTTTTTTCTGTGTACCGTTTTTGTGAATAATTACGGAAAAACTGTCATGGAAATGAATAAGACATTTTACCACGATTTGTTTTTTTTTTGTGTGTCAAAATACTTTCATTTTTCTTGAACATTTTGAAGTGGACAGATTACTATTTTTAATGATTAAAATATTGATTACTTACTTACTTACTTACGCCTGTTACCCCCAATAGAGAGCATAGGCCGCCCAACCAGTTTTCTCCAACTAACTCTGTCCGAGGCTTCCCTCTCTAGTTCTGTCCAATTTTTGTTCATTCCTCTCATATCTTTCTCTATTTCACGGCGTAATGTGTTCCTTGGCCTTCCTCTTTTAATTTTGCACTGAGGGTTCCATGTGAGAGCTTGTCTCGTGATGCAGTTAGGTGCTTTTCATAGTGTGTGTCCTATCCACGAACTCCACAGCTTCTTCCTGATTTCCTCCTCCACTGGAATCTGGTTTTCTCTTTCCTACAGTTCGTTGTTGCTGATGGTGTCTGGCCAACGAATCCGAAGTATTTTGCGTAGACTACTGTTAATAAACACTTGTATCTTCTGGATGATGGCTTTGGTAATTCTCCAAGTTTCCGCTCCATATAATAGTATAACTGTCTTGACATTTGTATTGAAAATCCTGATTTTGGTTTTGATTGAAAGTTGTTTGGAGTTCCAGATATTTTTCAACTGCAGAAATGCAG
Source organism: Schistosoma turkestanicum (assembly GCA_944470395.2). Classification (NCBI taxonomy): domain Eukaryota; kingdom Metazoa; phylum Platyhelminthes; class Trematoda; order Strigeidida; family Schistosomatidae; genus Schistosoma; species Schistosoma turkestanicum. The sequence goes on along the minus strand of OX103979.1, from coordinate 74,916,210 downwards.
CCCTTGCTTTGCCAATCCGTACCCATTAAAATATTGATAGTCAACAACTACATGATCGGATTCGTTGAGATTATTGACATCATGAACTGATTTCTATTGAAATTACATGTGTATATGCAACTTAGTGGTGTCATAGGCTGAATGTTCGTAAAATAGACCAATTACAATCATTGGACATTGAACTGATTTCATGCTGTCGTTTTTCAAAATTTGACAGTAGTGAATATTCATGAGAACATCAAGACTGATGAGGTGGATGTCAGTGATTTCAATTTACCATCACAGTATAATATACAAATTTAACTGATGTTAGAAATGTTATAAATCACTAAATCTTCACTTAATGTATGTAACCTTTTGATTTCTCTATGTGAAAGTCCTAAGTTTGATTATCAGTACGGTTTTTGATTAGATGCTCCTCAATAACCCTGAACTTTGTTTCGAAATCATGAATCGATCAATGCTAGACCATCATTAGAAACCTGGAAGCACTTTAGAAGGCGGCCGTTTCATCCTGATCTGGGACTACTCATCAGTGGCAGTGTGCATCCATGACTCCTGTCACTTGCGGGATGAAAACCCAGCGACTTTGGTCTTGTGCGTGATCACCTAACCTCTGGACCGGTATCTAGTGGTATTTTAATTTCTAACTTCTAAAAATCAATCACATGATATTCACACAAAGTAATAAGCTTTTAAATTTAGTTTTAAGTACTAACCAAATGACTAAAGAAGCCCATTGATCCTTTAAAATAATGTAGAAGACGTGAACAGTGAATAGAAATTATTTCCTAGAATTGTACAATTGTATTTCAAGGTAACCCTAACCATATGAATTCTCTCTCAAAATCCTCTATAGAAGAGAGAGACAAACCGGTTCAGAATAGTCATGCTCAATCTCTTGCTCTCTCTTGTAGCTTTGACAATCTTTTGGAATTTTTGCAAATAACCAACATTAATTGTTATCTTCGTCCTCTCCTCGTTTATAAAGTTGACCATGAACTTGAAATTTTCATTCCATAAATTGGTAACTCTTATTGCGGTGGTGACGTTTGGTTCTCTGAGCTGGATGTTTTGGTTGTGAAGCTTTCATCATTGTTCTTCTTCTGAACAACAACATCATCAGCACATACTTCAGATAGCAGAAAGTGAAACATTCGAATTTCTCCACGTTTGACCTGTAGCTTGTTCTGTTAACTTCGATCGGCTGCTATTGACCTTAAACCTGTCGTTGTTTACAACTTTGTTTTGATTGCTTACCCCTTTTGATCTGTTTCTTGATCCTACGTCACCTATGATCGAGGTTAGCAGAACAAGCTATAGGTCAGACATGGAGAAATTCGAATACTTCACTTCTACTATCTGAAGTTTGTGCTGATGATGATATTGTTCAGAAGAAGAACAATGAAAGCTCCACAACCAAAACATCCAGCTCAGAGAACCAAACATCACCACCACAATCATCCACCTGAGCTACAAATCTTCTCCACCATCTCAACTCTTATTGCCCCCTAAAATTAGTACAAACTGTAAGCTTTTAATGATTTTTGACTATTTTGCTAAGTAATGTAAGCCTATTTTTATTCGATACATGAAAAAAAACGAATTACATTGAAATAACACCCTTACATTCTACAAGTTATTATTCATCATCGAGTTAGTTATGTTGTTGAACTCATGAACAGATCAATGCTAGGCCATCATTAGAAACCTGGAGGCACTTTAGAAGACGGCCGTTTCATCCTGGTATGGGACTACTCATCAGTGGCAGTGCGTCTCCACGACCCCACACTCGCGGGAATCGAACCCGGGACCTTAGATCACGCACGCAACCTCTAGACCACCGGGTTGGCATCAAACGATGTCACTCTAAAACATTTTGCAACCCCTTTTTTTCTGCCTACACTCGACAGAGTTGAGCTCCACTGATCATATCTTCCCACTAGAACTTTGAGAGTTTCCTTCACGAGGCTAGTCACTAGTGAGAACATGGTATGATATTCATTCTCAATTAATCATACTGATTACTTGAAAGCTTTTAGTAATCTTAATAAGATTATGCAACACCATCTCAATTTCATGGTCTTTATAAAATTTGCCTATTTTACTATAGACTACTCTAAAACGCGACTGTACCGCTCCAGAAATTGATATAATTTCAAAACAATATTTTCTTCACTGTTTACATTTCCTTGTTTATTAACTATTCAAATTGTTTAGTAAACTTGTAAATTCATATGTTTTTTTTACCTAGAAAGATAGAAAAACTTTCTTCCAAACTATTCAATTATCAATAAACAAGGTTGATTTTATTCTCCTCATCATAGTGAGAGTACTAATATCCTTAATTAACTAGCGTATGTATGCGTGTGTGTACAACTCATTGAACTTGTCAACTTAGTTGTGTATGTGCTTATGTTTTTTTTTTCTGTCGCCATCATTCTCCTTAAATCAAATCCCGTTCAGTACAAACAAACCGCGAGCGCGCGCGCGCTCTCACACACACACCCACACAAACCGCAATATAAACAAACTGACTTATTGATAATTGAATAATAAATATATTGTAAATAATTTATGGAGGTTTTTTAAATCTCTTCTCTCTCTTTCTCTAATTTTTGTTGAACATAAAGTTTAAAACTGTTCTTATTCATTAATTTGTCAAATCGAAGTAACAGCCTCTTCAGTCAGTCTAAGATGAATAATCACAATAAAGATGATGTTGATGATGATGATGACCTAGAAAAATATTTAATTAATCACCTTATTCTATTTTATTTATCATCCGTTCTTTTCTATCTAAAATTCTTTGTATTAGAAGATTTAGAAAATAAATCAACTATGTATGTATATATATACATATCCTATTTTCTTTTTAAAAAAACAATAGTTTCCAGTTAAGATTTATTGAACATTTAACGGAACTATGAAGTGTAGTGTTGGCTGTTATTATTATTGTTATTATTTTGTATGATAGGGTTGTGGAGATTGTTGAGTTACTTTATTGAATCATGAAACGATTAAACTACTGTTAGAAACATGACCTGGCTCTTCTATCGTACACGCAACAACAAATGCAGGAGAAGACGACCAGTGTAGCAGTAGCCTCTGCAGCAGCAGTAGGTATCAACATACATAAAGGAAAAAGCGAATTTGTCCGATGCAATACAACATGCACCAACCAAATCACTCTTGATGGAGATGCTTTGGAGAATGTTAACACCTTTACATATCTGGGAAGCATCATCGACAACCAAGGTGGATCGGATGCAGATGTGAGGGCGCGGATTTGCAAAGCAAGGGCTGCATTTCTACAATTGAAAAATATCTGCAACTCCAAACAACTTTCAACCAAAAATCAAAATCAGCATTTTCAATACAAATGTCAAGACAGTTCTACTATTATATGGAGTGGAAACTTGGAGAACTACGAAAGGCAACATCCAGAAGATACAAGTGTTTATGAACAGCTGTCTACAAAAAATACTTCGTATTCGTTGGCCAGATACCATCAGCAACAACCTACTGTGGTAGAAAACAAACCACATTCCAGTGGACGAGGAAATCAGGAAGCATCACTAGAAGTGGATAGGACACACACTGAGAAAAGCACCTAACTGAGTCACAAGACAAGCCCTCACATGGAACCCTCAAGGTAAAAGGAAAAGAGGAAGGCCAAAGAATACATTACGCCGAGAAATAGAGGAAGATATGAGAGGAATGAACAAACATTGGACAGAACTGGAAAGGGAATCCTCGGACAGAGTTTGTTGGAGAAAACTGTTGGGCGGCCTATGCTCCATTGGCGGGGGGTAACAGGCGTAAGTAAGTAAGTAAGTACTGTTAGAAACATGACAGCAGTGAAAGGCTGCCTCAGGTTATTCAGCAGTGCGCATCCACGACTCTTCCAACTCGCAGGATTCGAACCCAGGACCTTGGGTCTTGCGTGCCAATGCCTAACCTCTCGACTAATGAGCTGGTATCTTGCCTTGGTAATGTCTAACTTCAATCAATCAATGGTCTTGCTCAACCTCATCCATTGTCTTCGTTGAGTAGCGCTTCACCTCTGAACAGTTTTTTCGAGTTCTAGCGAGAAGTTATGACTAGTGGAGTTCAACCCTGTTTGGGTGTGAAGCAGTGCTTACTAAAGACAGTGGATGAGGTTGCGCAAGTTAAACATTAACGAAACTATATACCGGCTCTGTCGTCTAGAGGTTAGGCGTATTCGTGATAGACCGGAGGTCGTGAGCTCGAATCCTTCGAGTTGTGGCAGTTGTGATTGCACACTTCTGACGAGTCTCATACCAGGTCGAAACGGGCGTCCATTATTATTATTATTATTCTTGTTGATGTTATAATACGAATGACTTTATTTTACTTTTTAACGATTAGGGTGAGGAGAAATTCATTTTATTCCACATAACTTGTGTAGAATGACGTAATCGTTTATTTCGTTGTTATCATTGACTCCTAATAAATTGACTTAATCATTTTAACATTTTCATATAAATCATTCATGTATACTGGAGAGAGTAAAACCTGATGACGATCTAATCGGAAACAACCATATTGTTTGCTTATATGCGTGTGTTGTTCTAATATTCATAATGGGAATCTTTAATATTGCAAGATGTATCATTGAGTACAGTTGGTTATTTCCTAATTAAAATGTTTATGAATTTTTTCTGTAGAGATTACTGATATTGATTTACACAAAATGAATAATGGAGTTTTTCATTGTATAAGGAACTGTATGCTTTGTAAAGTGAATTCATTAGAAGTGGTGAGGTTTATTTAGGTGCTGATGAAATTAACCAGCTTACCTACTTACTTATACCTGTTACTCCTAATGGAGTATAGGCCATAGACTATTAATTTCCAACCAACTTTATCCCAGGCTCTTATCTCCAGTTCTACTCCATTACTGTCCATTCTTTTCATGTCTATCGCCAGTTCTCAGAGTATTGTGTGTTTTTTAGTCTCACTCTTTTCCTTCAGCCTTGAGGATTATAAGTGGGGGCCTTGCCAAATGATGCGGTTGAGTGTTCTCGTCAGTATGTGTCTTATACACCTCCAGCATTCTTTCTAAGTTTATTTCTCTGTTGGCAGCTGGTTTGTTCTCTCTCATACAGTAGGTTGTTTCTGATGGTTTCTGGCCAACGGGTCGACAGTATCTTGCCTAGTTTAGTGATTTCTGCAGTGTGTATGTGTCCTATTCGCCTCCAACGAATTTTTCCTAATATCTTCCTCAACTGGTAGAATCTAGTTTGTTCTCTGCTACAGTCATACAATATTTCTAATCAATTGATTTTGGAAAAATAGATTGATAGATTTTAATTCAGTTACTTTTGGGTATCACGTTCAATATGATTCGTTAATGACATTAGCAGAGACATACTAGGATAAAATAAATATGTACACTACCTTTTTCCACTCAATATTGATGTCAATTGAAACTTAATCAGCTTATTTAGATGGCTATCAAGAGTAAGTTAATTTAAAATTGTTTATTGAGGATAGTTCAAATTTGTCTGTTGTTGCGAAATTGATTAAAAGCATTTACTTACTTAGTTACTCCCGTTGCCCCTAATGGAGTATAGGCCACTAACCAGCATTCTCCAACCTGCTCTATAATGGGCTTCCCTTTCCAGTTCTATCCAATTTTTGTTCATTCTTCTTATGTCTATCTCCGTTTCTCGGCAAAATGTGTTCGTTTGTCTTCGGCTCTTTCCTTTGGTCTTGAGTGTTACAAGTCAGTACTTGTATTGTGATGCGAGTTAGTGCTTTCCTCATTGTGTGTCCTTTCCGAGTCCAGTGATTTTTCCTAATTACTTCTTCTGCTGGAGTCTGGTTTGTTCTTATCCACACAGTAGGTTGTTGCTTATGGTGTTTGACCAAAGGATGTCAAGTATTTTGGCTAAACAAATATTTGTAAACATTTGCATCTTCCGAAGGATGGCTTTTGTGGTTCTACAAGTTTCGGCTGCATGCAATAGAACTATCTTGGAGTTTGTATTGTCAATAGTTATTTGAGTTCTAGATGTTCTTCAATTGTAAGGTTACCTAATTTGTGTTGTTTTCATTTGACTCACTTTCAGTGATTAAAGAGACACATAATTTTGAAGTAACCATCAGTCTCATTGTTTCAACGTAGTTTCAAAATGTCCCAATTATAATCGAATGGTTTTTTGATTTTCCTAACATTGGAAGTTGAAAAAGAAATGTAGCTTCATACTTTCTTAGTTCAAGGTCAAATGAAAACACATTGACAAGATAATCAGTTTAATTATTTCTGACTGTTAATTTCACTTACTCGTTCACGTCTGTTACCCCTGTACTGGGAGCATAAGCCGCCGAACAGCATTATCCAACCTAGTCTATTCCCTAGGTCTTCCTTTCCTGTTCTACTTAATGACTGTTCATTCTTTCCATGTGCATCTACAAATTCCTTACATAATGTGTTTGTCAGTCTACCTTTTTCCCGTTGACATTGAAGATTCCCAGTTAGGGCTTGTCTCATGATCTACGGTAATTGATAATGCAATCTTGTGAAACTGAATTAATAACGTTTAAGGGATTTTGAGTAGTGAGAAAAGTTTAAGAGAATAAAATTGAAATTTGATAATCGTTTTATATCATAGTTTGAGACAACAGTTCTATAACACGTGAATTATTCATATTGTCTATTACGTAACAAATATTATTCGAAAGTTTCTAAAAATGTCAAACGACTTTCACTTGAAATCCTCAAGGTCAAAGGAGAAGAGGAAGATCAAAGAACACATTTCCACTGAGAATTGGAGGCAGACATAAAGAGGAATGAACAACACCTGGTTAGAATTAGAAAGGAAGGCCCAGTAAAAAGTAGGATGGAGAATGATGGTCAGCGGTCTATACTCCATTAGGGGTAACAGGGTTAAGTGAATAAGTAAGTAAGTAAGTAAGTAAGTAAGTAAGTAAGTAAGTAAGTAAGTCAGTGAGTAAGTAAGTAAGTAAGTAAGTAAGTAAGTAAGTAAGTAAGTAAGTAAGTAAGTAAGTAAGTAAGTAAGTAAGTAAGTAAGTAAGTAAGTAAGTAAGTAAGTAAGTAAGTGCATAAGTGCATAAGTAAGTAAGTAAGTAAGTAAGTAAGTAAGTAAGTAAGTAAGTAAGTAAGTAAGTAAGTGCATAAGTAAGTAAGTAAGTAAGTAAGTAAGTCAGTGAGTAAGTAAGTAAGTAAGTAAGTAAGTGAGTAAGCAAGTAAGTAAGTTAGTAAGTGATTAAGTAAGTTAGTAAGTAAGTAATGAGTTGACCTCATTAAATGGTAAATACCATTAAAATTATTTTCAATACCAAGGTAGTTAAAATCAAACTACTGACTTCTTTCAAATTCAAAGGTGCGGCTTAAATATTTTTGTAATTTTTTATGGTTTTGTTAAATTTCCAACGGATGGATTTGATAACCTTCAAAGTATTGATTATTTTAACAAGTTGACCTTTACAAAACAATTTAGCTGTCGGCACTGGAAAGTAAACAGTTCAAGAGTCAATATCTTATTACCGTTTATTCTTTTCTCAGACGACTACAGACCACTGCGGTGCCTTTGGATTATGCTTCTTTATATCTTGTGAAGTGACAGTTTGTAAACTTTCTTTAATGGCATCTGAATCGATTATGTGATTGACGGAAAAAATTAACGTTTTAGAAATAAAAGAGTGAAAGAGATAACTTGTTGAAATATTTTAGTGTTAGCAAAACAACTTGCTCAGATATTCAAATAGGCCACCGTATTCTCGTCCTTAGTTTGTGTTAAAACAACCATAGTTTTAAATAAAACATGATCACGATTTATTGGACATTGAATATAGGAGATTCACATTTGAATTATTTCTATTAAAATTCTATTCAAATTAACCACACGTGGCTTATTGATCATACAAAATTTCTTTCCTACGCAATCCTATTCATATGAACTTGATGATGCGTAAATTTTTTATATCACAACTTAACGAACCTGTTCATCAGTCTTCAGTTTTGTACATGACAGTCTTATTCAAATGTTCAATCATTGTTTTAATGAGAAGTATGTTCTCCTTCACAAATTGAAGTGAACACTAAGCACTAACTTCTGGTCCATGATAAATTCAGTCTTTTTGATCAATCATATTGTAGTGAACGAGAACACAGGTGGGGCAACGGGATTGTAGTTGACGAAAATTACAGAGTTACTCAGTAAAATCGGAAAACCATATCGTAAATCGTTCATTTGCAAAATATCAGTTCATCATATTGAACTGGACTGTTCCTGTTGCAAAACATCAGTCCATTGTCACTATTCATGCGTTTCATACAAATTCCATTGTGTTCTAACTCTTCCTTTCTTGATCTTGCCCCATCTTCTGCTGCCAGACATTACGTTGACACTCGCGTCATATACTACTTATAAGTAGCTCGCACCACAATATTACTTTCAGTCATAGATTGCTTGAATACAACAGTCCATATTTTATCGAAATATTATGATGAGGTATTACGACCCTTGTGATCATCTTGACATGGTTGAGAATATTTAAATCAATTCACTGTATTAAAATATGTTAAATAATCAATAAAACGAACAGAATACCAATGAATTTTTGAACTTGATGCTTAGTGTCATTGAAACAAATAGTGAATGATTGAAATGGACATTTTGGTCGGTATACAATGGCAAAACCTTAACGTGACATAGTTTACTAGCCCAAAATATGTACGCTTTATCATAAAAAGGGCGAATTTCTATCTGCCTTCTTCCAAATGCTTTCTAACCGTCGAACCACTCTGATCGTATCATACATCCGACCCGATATTCTTCGTTTTGGAAGTAACTTCAGGGGGGTGATTCTCCTCCTCATGCATATCTACTGCATGCTACTCACAAGCCACGTTGTGAGTAGTATACAGTTGTATAGTATATTTAACAAAATAAATCAAAATTATTGATTGTTAAATTGAGGAGTAAGTCAAACGACGCTTAGTGCAGTGACTTCTATGACAGTAGCCCGCCATCGAGAATATGTCTATTTGGAAAAAGTATAACTATTTCTCTGTTCACTGCATCAGAAGGTAAACATGAACATTGTAGTGTTTACTTGATATATAACAAAGCTTATGACTGGAGTATGTAATTGGTATTCAGAAGATTATCTCCCTGGATCTGTAGACGAAGAAAATAGTGTTGGATCTTGAACATCTGGCACAATCAGAATGTAGAAGAAGACAGCTAGGAATATGCTTGTTTTCGAAGTGGATGCTTGATGATAAGATGTACACATTTTGGCTAGTAAACTGGTGCATTTTACAAATAAATCACTTAATTCCATCTGACCTTACTGTCGTTGTGTGACATTCGTCTCTAAGTATGCTTAAAACTATTCCGAGTTAACCTTAGTCGATAAACAAGAACGAGACAATCAACCAGCGTCCAGGTAAGCTACTCCGATCTGTTGACCCCAAAAATTCTAACGAGAAGTCTTGATGTAGCCTAAAAAGTGTATTCTACAAGCACCCAGCCAACACACACAATCAATCCAAGCATACAAATCGCATTTATTTATACACCATAGAGACGTCCTTGAGAGAGTCACAAAATAGCACACTAAAATAACACAGTAACCAATCATAACCAAGGCTTTTCATGGTGGGAAATGTGATCTCAAGGTCAACTGGACAGCCCACGAATAAAATCCAAAATAAAGACATTTATCAATCGATTTGTGGGGATCTAACATCCCAACCCAACACGTTGTTCCTTTATACATCATGTCGGGCATGAATAAACAGACACTGAGTAAAACAACTCAACAAAGCAACTTACAATTTACTCTGTTTTTAACGAGAAAAATTCAATTTTAATCATAGATAGTAAAAGATAAACAACTGTATGAAAATTCACTGTGAGCTTTGTTTTCATTACTCGCTAGTAATTTTTTCGGGAAAAAAAAATAATTTTTTTAAATTTTATTTAAATATTTTTAAACAGTAACAGTTTTATGATAGACATCATCATTGTGACGCAACGTGCGTATATATGTAATTTTTTTATAGTAGACATGATAGTTGGAAAATATAATGTATATATATTTATATTTATATATATGTATATTCACATCTGTTTGCGTCCATTTTGTTCAATATTACACTTTCATAATTGAATATTGAACACGTTTTTGTGAGCATTTATATCTCAGTAGATAAGTTATTCGGTTATATGTAAGGTGAAAAGGAACAAGTTTTTTGCAGAATGACATGATAAATTTCAAGGCTTCTCAATCATCTTGCTCGTAAATAAATTTTGATGAAAATATTTATCGCAATTATTTAAAATATATGAGACAGTTATATTTGATTCGAAGTTATACATTAACACCGTTCGACACTGGCTCAGTGATCAAGAGGTTTTGCGTTCGCGCGCAATTTCCTGGGTTCGAATCCTGCGAGGTGTAGGAGTCGTGGATGCGCTGTCCAGTGCTTCCAGGTTTCTAATGGTGGTCTAACAATGATTGATTGATGATTTCAATCATGTAACCTAACAGTCTTAACAGACCCCGTAATGTATATTTGATTTGTTCAATATTCAGTGACCGATTTTTCAATGATAGCTAGTCGTTACGTAATGGTTGGTGAGGTATGAGCAGTAAAAACAAGATTATGCTACAGTGTAGTGTGTAAAGAATAAATTAGGGATCAAATTGGCTGTTAGATTCGAGTTAATTTTGCTTACATCCAGGTGACGGTGGTGTTTTAGGCATAGAGGTTGCGGAAGCCTTGTTTGGTGACGCTAAGTGACATTTCTGAAAAGACTATTCATTCTATGCACACAGACATTCCACATGGATGTGTTTTGTGTGAAACCAGTAACCCAAAATATCTTAATGCACTTGTGTATGTTACATGCATATTACAAACACATGAGTTCTTACCTCACATATCTCGCGCCATGCATTTGGACAGATTTACCGAGAAGGTTAAGTATACTTCATGAACGCACGAGTTTTCACCCGCACATCTTTTCATTTATACTGTCCCCGGTTGAGTAGATAGTCACCATTTCCGTCGAACGTATTTACTACGACAGAATGTCTGCCATGCGTGAAACGCAAAGCAATTGAACCCAAGTTTTTGCTTAATCACTTTGTGACATACAATTATCACATGAGACCCCAACCAGGTAGCCTGTCCCTGTAAACGTCTCTCAACACAATTATCAGTAACTTCATAAACTGTTGCCGTGTTTCGGTTTATTTGTCAGTAGCTTTTTTCTGGCCTATTTCTACACCATCAGCCCATGAGCAATAATCGAACCCTGAGCCTTTGACTTCGCACACAATCGCTCAACCTCTTGATCACTGAGTTGGTAACTAAAAGTTTCAATATCGGGGCTCAATCAATCCACTATCATGGTCGACCTCATCTGTTCTTTTCACCTGGTAACTAACTTTTATGCTCGTCAATTGATATGCTTGAAACTATTACGGTAAACGAGAACGAAAACAAATGATCCAGTGACACGATATAGGCTACTCTAATCCGAGCGTCTCAAGACCCTACTAAGTAGAGAAAGAAGTCTTGATATGGCGTAGAAGGTGTATTCTACAAGCACTCAGAAAATATGAGGTTCATGAGTTCATTTATGCATGATAGAAACGTCCTTAGGAAAGTCACAGAATTAGCGTACTAAAATAATACATGCATAAATAACAGTCGCGTATTTTCCGGGTGGGAAATATAGTCTCAACGTCAACTGATCAGAGCATGCACAAAAACATAAAATCCAAAATTAGGACATTTATCAAGTCGACTTCTGAGAATCCAACTTCCTCAACACTAACTGCCTTATACCCAGCTCAAGAGCTTAAGCGTTCATGCTCAAGAACGCTGGTCCTGGATTCGATTCTCGCTCACAACGTCGCACATAATTGCCATCCTAGGACAAATCAGGACAAATCGAGTACTTTTAAATTTTCAATAGCCATCTCATATTGATCGGCATATAATGTCCATAATTACCAATCCTTTCTGTATGTGACAGTTAGTCAACAACTGTCTACTTTCAAAATATTTCATTAGTTAGTTAGTTAGTTTTTGAATAAAAAATGATAAATATTTCCTTCATTAAAACTAATTTATTACGAGATAAACAAAAAAAAATTAATAGTTGGTTGGTTGGTTGGTTTTGTTTACTTCAATCAAATGATTGTTTACATTGATCGGGAGGGAAAAAATTCCATTTCGAAATGAGATAAACAATACTGTTTCGAAGAAAATTCTATTTTTTTTTCTTACAGTCTGTTTGTCTGGTATTTTTAAAATTTCATTCGGTTCGTTTACAATTTTTCTTTTACGTTGTTGATTAATAATAAAATTTTTGTGTAAAAAAATACTCATGAGAGATTTTTGAGAGGTGAACAGGAAAAAAGAAAGGAGATTGTTTTTTTTTTCGGGAATAAGGAAAACAAAATGTGCGATGCCTAGACATTCATTTGCATGGGATAATTTTTTTACTATGAAAGTGATATGTATACTAGTTTAAGGGGATGAATACATTGGAAGTGTTTGACTGGAATGATGAAATTGGAGTGGCGAGAGCACCGGACCTCCGTTTCGTCCTAATATATGACTCATCAGTTGTGTACATCTTCACTAGGACCTTCAATGACATGGTTCAAAAGCGTTTGCACTGGCGCAAGTGTATTCATTCTTTGTGTTCATTCAAATTCTAACCTTTGGAGTTCTTCATCACCTTTGTCTTTCTCTTTTTAAGTTTATTTCACTAGATAATAATATCGTCGAAATTTAATCTTTCCGATTATTGCTAATACTTCTACTATATCTAATACTATGGGATTTGAATTGAAAATTGGATTTCTGTGCTAATGTGGTATGTGACAAGGTGAACGTTCGTACAAAGTTCTATGTTGTTGTTGACTTGACTGTTGACTTTGGTCTCATGCATGAACACAACACTTGACCTATTGACCATACTGAGTCAACTGCTGCTATACAGCGCTTCTAGATGTCTAATAGTGACCTAACATCGATCATTTTTATGATTTCAGGGAAACTCAACAATATCTACAACCTTAGTATGATAGTTGTACAGTGTTAAACATTTGGAGATGGTAATTCAGTAGTTTACAACAACAAAAAGTTCTGACACATTTACAGTGAAGTTCTGTATGTGTTCTAGGTTCTGTCATTGATGAATGGTCAGTGATATTTATTCTTGAAAAGTTTCATTGTACAATGTAATAGCTATCTAATGTGAGGTAGTTGTAGATTTCACTTCAGCACAAATAGTATCAACTCACATATATCTGAATTTATTCATGTTTAATTTGGTTAAGCCATTTTCAGATCAATTACGTCTTCTCATTGTTCTATCAAAATAAGCCATTTTCGGTTAACTTATTCGTGTATAGAAACAACTTATGCGTATTTTTGTGCTTTTATCATTGTCATAACTGTATGAGCAGGTATGACTGAACCGCCCACCGCCTACATGTATACTCATTCTACTGGCTTTGATGTTAGCCTCTCAAATATTTCAGTGGCTCATTCATTTTTACTATCTATAAATATATATAAACATTTTGATCCTGTTCACTAATTCGCTCATACGTTCGCTGGCTCGTTTGCTTGCTCTTTGGCAATCACATATCCTATTCGATTTGTGTGCTTGTGGCCTTGCAATCTGCATGTGGTGCGATAATACACGCATTCAACGCTTTGTATTCGTCTTCTGAATTGTAGACACCGTTGCGCGTTATCAAGTAACGGTTATCAGGACGATCAGTATAAAAAGTTTAATGAATTATATTAAATACCGAGCGCCACAGAACTGGTTAGACAACATCCATCACAAATAAAAGTTATCATATAGCGATATGGAGATTATTTGGTCCTATTGAAGTCATTAGGCATTAGAGTATCATTCAGAAGCTTGAGAGTTGTACAGTGTTAAATATTTGATAAATATCATCCGTATGATAATTACTAAGAAGTTAGATATTATTATTATTATTTTACCATACTTACTTACACCTGTTACCCTAGTGAAGCATAGGCCGCCGACCAACATTCCACAACCTACTCAGTCCTCTGCTTTCCTTACCGGTTTTATCCAGTTACTGTTCATTCTTCTTTCGTACTTACTTACTTACGCCTGTAATCCCCAACAGAGCATAGGCTGCCCAACAGTTTTCTCCAACCAACTCTGTCCTGGGCTTCCCCATCCAGTTCTGTCCAATGTTTGTTCATTCCTCTCATATCTTTCTCTATTTCTCGGTGTAATGTGTTCCTTCGCCTTCCTCTTTTCCTTTTGCCTTGAGGGTTCCATGTGAGTGCTTGTCTCGTGACGCAGTTCGGTGCTTTTCATAGTGTGTGTCCTATTCACCAACTCCACCGCTTCTTCCTCATTTCCTCCTCCACTGGAATCTGGTTTGTTCTCTCCCACATTACGTTGTTGCTGATCGTGTCTGTTTTACGAATCTTAAGTATTTTGTGTAGACAACTGTTGATGAATACTTGTATCTTTTCGATGATGGCTTTGGTAGATCTCCAAGTTTCCGCTCCATACAGTAGAACTGTCTTGACATTTGTATTGAAAATCCTGATTTTGATTTTGCTTGAAAGTTGTATGGATTTCCAGATATTTTTCAATTGTAGAAATGCAGCCCTTGCTTTGCCAATCCGCGCCCTCACATCTGCATCGAAAACCTTCTTACGTTTGTCTCCATTTCTCGGCCTAATGTGTTTTTTGGTCTTCCTCACTTCCTTTTGACCTTGAGGATTCCAAGTAAGAGCTTGTCTTGTGACATCGATGAGTGCTTTGTATTGTATGTTATAAGTTATAAGATATATATATGCGCATTGTAGAACTCCACTGTTTAAATTCCTGATGAGGACCATTGTTCTTACATATTGAAATCATGAATGAATCATTGTCAGACCACCAGTAGGAACCTAGAAGCAATGAAAGATGGCCATTTCATTCTATCCTGTGTGGGACTAATCAGTGACAGTGCGCATCCACTACTCCTACTGTACTGAAGGCGACTGAATTGTATTTAACGAAAATTACAGAGTTACTCAGTAAAATAGGAAAACCATATCGTAAATCGTTAATTTACAAATCTTCAATCCATCATCATCAATCCATTGTCTGACATTTCACTATTCATGCGTTTCATACAAATCCCATTGTGTTCCCACTCTTCCTTTCTTGATCTTCCCTCAGCTTCTACTGCCAGACATTACGTTGACACTCGCGTCATATACTACTTATAAGTAGCGCGCACCACACCAGGACCTAAATTCTTGCGCGCAAACCTCTGGATCATCGAGCCGACCGGCATCCATTGGTGTAAATGTCTAATTCTGATCAATCGAGGGGTTTTGCTCAACCTCATCCACTTGTCTTTGGTAATTAGTGCCTCCACACCCAATGAGGTTAAACCACTCCACTGATCACATCTTCTCACTAAAACTCCGTGGAATTTGATCACAAAGCTAGTCACTCATGAACATACTTTATTCATTTACCTAATTCTCACCGTCTCTCTCTCCATCTCTCTCTCTCTTTTAAATGTATGAATCGGTATCAAACCAACCCCTGTTTTGATTCCCTTCATTTCACCTTTTCCCAATTAGAAAAAAAAATAAAAATGAATATTTTGTCTGACTAGTAACTAACTTTATGAAAGTTGCATAAAAAAATGAAAGGAAAACAAAGGAGAGATGAAAGATTTATTATTATTATTATTATTTTTCTCCAAAAAATAAAAACAAAAGACAAAAAAAATTAAGAAAAATTAGTTGTCACGAATAATAATATTATTATTAGTTTTTTTAATTTTAAAATAAAAAATAAAATAAAATTATGCATTGATGATAGAAATTTATAAGTAAATAAATAAAGGAAGAAATAGAGAAAACAGTTTTCGCCTCATTTGTTTGGAGAGAAAATACCAAACCAAAACAAAACATATCAATCATCGTGCGTAAATCGAAACAGTGATATGGACAATGTGAGATCATATATGTATTGTAATGTAATGTAATGCTTGCGAACAAGTATGGCATTACATGAGTTGAATATCTTATTAGGAAAACTGTAGATTTAACTTTTTTTACCCAAGATAATGGGCGTGTTTTCAAGCGTATAAAATGTTATGTTTTATTGTTTCGTGGGACAATCGAGTAGGCAGTAATGTTGTTAGGGATCGGATACTATGTGAGGGTGGTAGATCAATAGATGAAATAGTGAAACTTCATAAGTTGAGGTGTTTAGGACATTTGTTGTGTATGCTTAACCACCGACTGTCTCAACGATCAATGATGTTTGGTATAAGGGTATACTGGAAGGAAGCTAATAGCGGCCAGACCAAAACATGGCAGAAATCCATAAAGTCACTGACAAGTAGATTGAGTCATGTTGGCAGATGTAGACTACCTGGTTGGGGCCCGCGAGACGAAAGTCACCGATTGTTAGAGACCTTGAATGACATGTCGCAAAATCTTTTGCACTGACACAGATTCCTACACTCTTTGTGTTCTCTCAAATTCTAATCTTCTGAATTCTTCATGACCTACATCTTTCTTTTCTCGAATCTATCTCACTGAATTATACTTCTTGGATAATATCTTCAAACCGTGATCTTTCTGATTACCATTCATACTTCTACTATCTCTACAACGATGGGATTTGAATCGACAATTACATCTCTGTGGACCACCGTGGTATGGGAACTTGAATTGATGTACGTACGTAGATATGAAGTTCCACGTTATTGCTGAAAAACTGACTGATACATATTGAAGACATATCGGTCATTGTGCGTGAATCGAAACAATGAAATGGACAATGTGAGATCACGTACTTACCTTTTTGTAATGCCATACATGTGTATACAAACAAGTATGTCAATAAATGGATAAACTATCGTTGTTAGTGAATATTCTAGTAGAAAACTATAGATTTAACTTTTTTACACAAGATAATGGGCGTATTTTCAAGCCTATAAAATATGGTGTTCTATTGTTTCCTGGGACAAGCAAGTAGGCAAAGCAGTCTTTAAGAAACCAGTACTAGTTAGGGATGACAGATCAATAGATGAAATAGTGAAACGTCATCAGTTGAGGTGGTTGGGGCATGTGTTGCGTATGCTTAACCACCGACTACCTCATCAAGTAATTTTTTGTGGTGTAGGAGTAGGTTGGAACAAAGTCAGGGGCGGTCAAACCAAAACATGGCACAATTGTATTCAATGATTGATAACCCCGGTCAGCCATGTTAGTAGATGCAGACTACTTGGTTGGTGTCCACGAGACGATAGTAATCGATCGTTAGATACCTTGAACGACATGACTCAAAATCGTTTATATACGTATATAGACAAGTATGGCATTATATGAATAGACTAATCTTATTAGTTAATACTCTAGTAGAAAATTATAGATTTCCCTATTTTTACACAAGATAATGGGCGTATTTTCAAGTGGATGAAATGTTCTCTTAGATTTTGTTTTCCAGGTTTTATTTTTGTTCACTGATAAAAAAAATACAATTTTAATGGTTGAAATAATATAAAAAGTTTTAAAATATATATTTTAGAATTTGTATCATACTGATTAAAAGAAAACACTGTTGATACATTTAAAATCAATAATGTTGTTTGTTGTCTACACACTGATGTTTAGTGATAACTGAAAGTTTTAAATTACTTACTTACTTACTTACGCCTGTTATCCCCAATGGAGCATAGGCTGCCCACCAGTTTTCTCCAACGAACTCTGTCCTGGGCTTCCGTCTCCAGTTCTGTCCAATGTTTGTTCATTCCTCTCATATCTTTCTCTATTTCTCGGCGTAATGTATTCTTTGGCCTTCCCTTATTTTCCTTCCGCCTTGAGGGTTCCATGACGCAGTTATGTGCTTTTCATAGTGTGTGTCTTATCCACCAACTCCACCGCTTCTTCCTGATTTCCTCCTCCACTGGAATCTGGTTTTCTCTTTCCTACAGTTCGTTGTTGCTGATGGTGAAAAGTTTTAAATAGGCAAAAAGAAAATAAGAGTATCTATTTCTTTGATTACTTACTTACTTACTTACACCTTTTACTCCTTGTGGAGCACAGGCCCCCCGTCAGCATCCTCGAATCTACTGTGTCTTAGGTCTTCTTTTCCAGTTCTGTCCGATTTTTGTTCACTCTTCTCATGTCTGTTTTCTTTTTATCAACGTAATGTCTTTTGTTGGTTATCCTCTTTTTCTTTGACTTTGAGGACTGCAAGTGAGAACTAGTTGGGAGCTTTCCTCAATGTGTATCTTATCTATCTTCAATGTATTTGCCTGATTTCTTCCTCTGCTGAAATACGATTTGTCCTTTTCCACTGTAGGTTGTCGCTGATAGTGTCTGGACAACGGATCCTAATTACCTTTGATAGAAAACTGTTAATAAACACTTGCATCTTGTAGATAATGATTTTTGTGATTCTCCACCTTTCCATCCTATACAGTAGAACTGTCTCGACAGAAAAATCTGGCTTTGATGTTGGTTGACAGATGGTTGTTTTAAGTTGCAGATGCTCTTCAATTGAAGAAATACTATCCTTGCTTCTCGAATCCACATCCGATCCGTCTTGTTTTATCAATGATTCTGCACATCCTACAAAGCTTCTGCATCAAATGTAATTTGGTTGGTGCATGTTTCTTTGATTTCGTTTCTGTAAAGCATGAAGATCACTGTGTGGTAAAGATATTTAAGGAAAGAAATCTAGGTTTGATTTTAAAACAAATAGAATCCTTTATTCTCTCTACTTCATTATTTCTCATAAACTGCATTCTTTGTTCAAGAGTTTATTTTTTAAAATTGCAGTTATGAGGTTGAACGTCTCTAGATTATGTCCATAAAGTATGCTGGTCTTTGAGCTGGTTGAGGAAATTTTTCATAGCTCAAGTGAATGATTTTAGTGGAGTTTCGTTTTCTGAGCTGGATGTTTTGCTTATGCAACTTATAGTGTGTTTATTCCAAACAACATCATCATCAGCAGCAGCACAAAATTCACGTGGGAATTCGACTATTTCACTTCTCTACTTGAAGTTTGCGCTGTTGATGCTATCGTCGATTAAATACTTACGTTGTATTAACAAATATCGATTGACGATAACCTGAACAGAACTGGAAAGGAAGGCAAAGGACAGAGTTAGTTTGAGAATGCTGGCCAGTGGCTTATGCTCCGTTCGAGGTAACAGGCGTAAGTGAGTATAAGTAAGTAATATTCTGTCTGAGCATTGGATCTTCAGTGTTTAAAATATCCTAATAAGCAGAAAAAAATGTAGCCTTTTTGTGACTTAGTGTGTAAGTCACTTCTTCAGAACAAATAAATCAACAGAAAAAAATTAATCCAAATTTAAATAGTCGGAAAGAACAAACCAGAAAAATATTTAGTACTATTAATCAGTCAGTGAATCAATTTTCCAGTCGATCAATCAAAAAACACGTCTGACCAAGTCAACTTGACATTGACTTGGTCAAGGTGACTTTTGTATGATATAGCTCAGTAGATTGCTATGCACTGATGCGTTGTAAACGATGTGAAATTTGTAATGTCGAAAGGTTAAAGATGAGTTTTTTAAAAGAATGATAATAGTGTGAGATATGGGAAAAAAGTCAGATACAATAGCTTAGAGTGATGATTCGATCGGTGTAGCAGCAGCCTTACCAGCAAACGTGGGTCTCAACATACACAAGAGGGAAAGTCAGATTCTCAGATACAACGCAACATACACCGACCAAAACACACTCGATGGAGAAGCTTAGGAAGATGTAAAAACCTTTACATAACTTGCCAGTTTCATTGATGAGCAAGATGGATCTGATGCAGATAATAAGGCGTGAATCTTCAAAGCAAGGACAACATTTCTACAATTGAAAAACATCTGAAGCTCAAAACAATTATCGACCACCACAAAAGTCGGAATTTTCAATACAAATGTCAAAACAGTTCTACTCTTTGCAGCGGAAACTTGAAGAACCACGAAAATCATCATCCACAAGATATAAGTGTTTGTTAACAGTCGTTTACGCAACATACTTTGGATCCGTTGGTCAGACATTATCAGAAACAATTTACTGTGGGAAAAAACAAACTGGATTCCAGTTGAGGAAGAAACCAGCAAGAGGTGCTGGAAATGGATAGGAAATAAATCGTGGCAGGCACCCAACTACGTTAAAAGATAAATCCTCACTTGGAATCCTCAAGATCAAAGGAGAAGAGGACGACCAAAGAATACAATACATCGAGAATTGGAAGTACACATGAAAAGGAATCAACAGCGACTAGATAGAACTAGGAAGAAAGGTCCATGAAAGAGTAGGTTGGAAAATGATGATCAGTGGTCTATGCTCCATTAAGCGTAATGGGCTTTAGTAAGTAAGTAAGTAAGTAAGTAAGTAGGTAAGTAAGTAAGTAAGTAAGTAAGTAAGTAAGTAAGTAAGTAAGTAAGTAAGTAAGTAAGTAAGTAAGTAAGTGAGTAAGTAAGTAAGTAAGTAAGTAAGTAAGTAAGTAAGTAAGTAAGTAGGTAAGAGTGATCTTTATATCCGGTTCGATAGTAATCCGTATTTTTCCATTGACAACGGTAAAAATCTATCAATAAATGTAAAGCTTTAGAAAGTTGGATTTCTTTGTACACCGGCAAAATTTTTATATGATTGTGATATTTTTAAATATCAGCTTGACGGTGATTGCTAAAGATGTTTTACATTCTTTTTATCGATTTATTACAGTCTTTGAAAGGATTGTTATGTGGCTTTATTTTAGTGTATGTTAGATATTCTTTGGTTCAAGTTAAGATTTCTTGAGATGACTAACTTGCCAATATAGGTAAGACATCACAATTTAGATTTCTTTCAAAAGCGCACATGCGCATTGGAAATTTGACAGTGACTGGTTTGAGATAGTTGGTTTTGATAAGCAAGATATTCCTTACAGTCCTCCGAGAGAACTACCACTGTTTAGTAGATTTGAACACCCAAATCAATCAAATTTAAGAGTGTAAATGACTCAACAGACATTACTTTATCCAACTAATCTATTCATGATCATTCAATTTACACTGCAAAATGTACTTAGGCCTGATCCCTCTTATAAAGCATATAGTGCCTCGACCCTGATTCTCCAATCAACCTTATGCTACACTCTCCCTTTCTATTTCTTCCCACTTGCTATTCATTGTTCTGAAAGCTACCTCCAATGACTTGACACAAAAAGTTCTTTAATTTTACCACTGTTCGTTTGACATTGAGGATTTGGCTTTAGCGCTTGGTACGGTGGCGCAATCCAGTGCTTTCCACAAATAAAATTCTCGATTTACATCTATCGTAAAAACATGTATACAATTTAGCACAG
The DNA here is from genome assembly GCA_944470395.2 of Schistosoma turkestanicum. NCBI lineage: Eukaryota > Metazoa > Platyhelminthes > Trematoda > Strigeidida > Schistosomatidae > Schistosoma > Schistosoma turkestanicum. Next base: position 74,894,791 of record OX103979.1, on the reverse strand, counting down.
TCTGTTTAATTAAAAATTTCTACTGTTAACAAATGTCTCGTACGCATTCCTGCTTTTACATTCTGATCACATGTACAAATTTGTCCTTCACGTTCATCATTGGCTTCCGAAAGAAAATAATAAAATCCGATTTTTATGGCTTCTCGTTTTTTTAAAAACTTTGTTTCTTCCTATTTAATAGTAAGTAATAATGAAAAGAAAGAGGAAGTTTTTTTTTGGGCGAAAGGATAAATAAAAAATATTTTTCATTGTTTGTCATTAAAATAAATCAATTATTCATTAGTTATACAATAATAATAATAATAATAACAGTAGTAATGTTAGTCATCATGGCTGTCATTGTGATTATTATTTAAAACAACAGCAACATCCACCATAATAAATTGAACAGTAGTTGATAAACATTGAACATTGAATAATTTAACAAACTTGAATAATTCAATGACATCAGAGAATTCATGACTTTTTAGTAGTGGTAGTAGTAGTAGTGATTGTATATATATATATATATTTTTTATTTATGAAAAGATTTGGAAAGTATTATGATTTCAGATATTCATACTACTATCATTGTTATTGTTAGTAGTATTATTTATGAGAAAAAATGATATGTAGAAATGAATTAATTATTTAAGCCACTTTTGAATATATATATATGTATATATATGTATACAGGATAGAGATGGATGTACATGCTCATTGATGCGTGAACCAAAAGTAGCATAGCGTGTTCAATGTTTCACAAATGTTGATCTATTCATTATTGATCACCAATTCTGTCTTTTATTTATCAAAGTGATTAATTTATCGAATATAGATATATCTCTGTCTAATATTGAAATGCAAGTCAGTATAGAGATGATATTTTGCATATATATATATATATATATATATATATATATATATATATATTCACTAGTTATTATGTCTCATTCATCAGGGCATACACACACCGTGTGACTAGAATTCTAACGTCATCAGGTTATTGTACAAATAATTCGAGGAAAAATTGTCTGCTTCATTTTGCATAATTTTTTTCCCAAATGCTAAATGGTACGTTTTATCGATTGTGATTAGGTGTTGTAGACAAATATGGTGAACGTGTTAACTAACCCTGTTTAGTTTTGAACATCATATACACGTTCACACTGGTGTGTATGATACACAAAGAAAAACATATTGTTGAGTTACTGTAAAAGAGGTGATCATCACATTTTTAGTATTGATTTTTGGATATACATCTATTCTGTCATTGGATTGGATTGTTCGATACAGAGTCAAATCATTCACGATTTTCAGAGATAAACGTCATACATGGGAACTTTTTTTTGAAGTCAATTATTAATGAAATTGTACTTCAATTTTTTAAACTAGTGAAGAGAGTCTTGTCTCACTCTTGAAATACACTTACGCAGTCACGTGTATTTGATCATTGTTTGGGAACTCCTACTCAATGTGGCATAAGTATTCTGTTTAAAAGTGAGAGAATGAGAAGTGTTTTTCTTGATACATTAGATCGGGGAATTTGAAAACTCTCATCCTAAATCAATAATGCATATCGTCCGCTCGGTCCTGACGAAACCAACAGCGTATGAACCTGTTGTTTGTGACTGGATACTTTGGGAATGAATCTCCTTATATTGCTTCGTCATTCTGTTGCTCCGTCCTGCCATATGGCTGGGAAACATGGCCGTTAAGAGTAGAGGATTTTCGTAGGTTACTGGTTTTAGATCTTAGGTGTATCCGAAGCATTGCTCGTGTATCCTGGAACAAACGTATAAGCAATGCTGTAGTTACGAAACGAGTTCTAGGTAGGGATGGAAAATCAATAGATGAAGTATTGAAACTTCATCAGTTGAGGTGGCTAAGACATGTGTTACGAATTCCCAACCACCGACTGCCTCGAAAAGCTATGTTTTGTGATGTAGGAGTAGGTTAGAAGAAAACTAGGAGCGGCCAGACCAAAACATGGCACAAATGCATGAAGTCACTGACAAGTGGACTGTGTCATGTTGGTAGATGTAGGCTATCTGGTTGGAGTCCGCGAGACGAAAGTCACCAATAGTTAGAGACCTTGAACGATATAGCGCAGGTGCATCCACTCTTTGTGTGCTTTTTAATTCTAACCTTCTGAATTCCTCATACTTCTCGAATCATATCTTCACTATCCAATATTCTCCATTACTGCTAATAATTCTACTATCGCTATCACTCTTGTATTTGAACTGACAGTTGCGTCTCTGTGCTGATATGGTATAGCAACTTGAACTGATGTACTTATGTACGAAGTTCTGCGTTGTATCTGTCTGTCCTGTAGATTAGACGTTTAGGATGTGGCCCTCTAAGACACTCACTTGCTTCGGTTTAGTCAGCTGACAGTATCCGTGTCCACTCACAGATTCAGTAATTTTTCTGGCGTATGAATATTTACGTGCTCCTTTGTACTAATGTTTATCTGTTTAAGTAAATCAATAAACCAAGAGAAGTGCCTCTATTAATGCAGTTACGTTAATGAAAATGACCTTTACTATCAATTATATGTTGAATAATCGCACAATATATGTTTTCCGTACTTTTTGAGAATTATCAAGGCAATAGATCTGTACCGATCAGTGCTAAAAATTAACACTGAGACTTGAATACGGAAATGATTACAACACAAACATGAAAGAGTTATCTGTCTTGGTATTGATTTTTAATAGTCATCAACAAACCTTACAAATATGCTATTGGTATATTCAGTTTGCTGACATTAGTGACAGGATTTGTGAAGTCTTCTCTTAGTACGCTGAACGATGATGTTAAGAAAGAGTTTTGAGATGGTGGGGAAAATTTGTAGCTCAGGTGGATGATTGTGATGATGTTTCGTTCTGTGAGCTGGGGATGTTTTGATTGTGAAGCTTTCATTGTTTTTCTTCTGAACAACATTATCAGCATAAACTTCAAATAGCGGAAGTGAAGTATTCGAATTTCTCCACATTTGACCTGTAGCTTGCTCTGCTAACCTCGATCTTGATTGGTTACGGTTGACCTTAAACCTGTCGTTGTTTGCACATTTGTGTTTATTGTATCCCCCTTTTGATCAGCTTTTCTTGATCCTATGTCACCTATGATTTTTCTGATTGGTTGATAAATTGGGTGAATGTGGATGTGCTTGTTGATTGCATCATGCATTCGGATATGACCCTTTTCATTTCATTGACACTCCGTTGTATACTACTTATAAGCCACGTTGAGAGTAGTATCCCTCATAGTGATATAAGAGCTACTCAGACGTATATCTCGGTATTAACAACTCGGAATTATAAGGAAAAAACTGATCGCATACTGTTCAAACAATAAGACACCGTTACATTCTTGTCTAAGACTTTTGAACAGTTAACAGTGAATCCTTAAAACAATCCAAAGAAAATTTTTAAACATGATTTTTAAGTCACACATGTTAGTTGTTTACTATCAAAGAAAATATGGTGTTCTGTTCTGTGTTAGTTTATTGAAACATTTAATACGTGACAATTTTAAATGCTGTCAGGTACATGTCTTCAAGTTCTTAGTGCTGGAGTTTGATCAACCCATTCTCTGTTTGCACTGATTCGTATTGACACACACACGCACACACACAAATGCGAAATATAACGTGATATTAGAACAACACATATAAGCGAACAATATTGTTTTCGATTAGATCGTCATCAGGCTTTACTCTAATATACATGAATATTTATATGAAAATGTTAAACCAATCAAATATTCATGTATATTAGAGTAAACATTTTTGAAACCATGAATCGACCAATGTTAGACCACCATTATAAACCTGGAAGCAGTGAAAGACGGCCGTTTCATCCTAGCATGGGACTCCTCAGCAGTGCGCATCCACGACTCCTGCATCCCGCAGGATTTGAACCCAGGACCTTCGGTATTGTGCACGAACGCATAACCGTCGGACCACTGACCGGCATCTAACGGTGTTAATGTCTAACTTAGATCAATTCACGGAGTTGCGCAAACTCATACAGTCTTCGGTAGTTACTGTCTACACCCGAACAGGCTGAACTTCACTGATCACATCTTCCCATTAGAACTCGGAGAAGATTCCTCACGTAGCTAGTCACTAGTGAGCACAGGTAATTTGCATTGTTAAGTTACACATTTTTGAAACCATGAATCGATCAATGTTAGACCACCATTAGGAACCTGGAAGCACTCAGAGACGGCCGTTTCGTCCTGGTATGGGACTCCTCAGCAGTGTGCATTAGAGTAAAGCCTGATGACGATCTAATCGAAAACAATATTGTTCGCTTATATGTGTTGTTCTAATTTTCACAATGGGAATCTTTAATAACGTGATATGAAGAAATAATCTATACCATATCCAAGACTTTATGTAATAATGTAGTTATGGTAGCCAATTTTTTTAAATAAGTTGGAAATATCGATTTACATAGAATGATTTTTGGAGTTTATCTGAATCATGAATTAACCACTAGAAATGGTGGAGAAAATTTGTAACTCAAGTGGATGATTGTGATGATGTTTTATTCTCGTGACTTGTTCTGTTGACCTCGATCTTGAGTGGTTATCATTGACCTTGTCATTGTCTGCAGACGCACTATCACACCATAAGAAACCTGCAGGCACTCGACTACCGTTTTGTCCTAGACCATAGATTGATCGATGTTAGAAATTAACACTTTTACATACCATCTGAGTGATCTAGAGGTTAAGCGTCCGCTTGCGACACTGAAGCTGCTGAGTTTTATTCCCGCATGCGGAGGTCGTAGATACTCCCTGCCGATAAGTAGTCCTGTACTAGGATGAATCGAACATCTTCCAGCGCTTCAAGGTTTCTAAAAGTGGTCGAACATTGATCACTTCATAATATCAATGAAACTCCACAATCTTGACATGAAGATATACAGTTTAATTGCGTTTTTCAAACTGGGTAATTTACATCTCTGATTTGAAATCATTCTAACTGATTCGCATGCAAAACCAATAATTAATTATCACAATTTGACTGATATTGAGAAATTCAATACTGATACTGAGTGATCTATGACTTTGAATTGTTGCTCTGTTTATTTCGAAATCATAGACAAGCCTAGGCTGATCAAGAACCAAATAAAAAAAGGCGGGGTTACGATGAAAATAAAGAGGCCAACAATAACAGGTTACAGGTCAATAACAGCCAATCAAGATTGAGGTGAACGAAACAATCTAGGAGTCATGTGTGGAGAAATGCAAAGTACTTCACTTCCGCTATCTTACGTTTGTGCTGCTAATGATATTGTTCAGAAGAAAAATAATGAACACTTCACAATCAAACTCCTCCATGATCATCCACCTGAGCTAGAAAGTTTTTTTAAATCATCTGATATTAGATTCTAGTAATTTTACACGTAGAAAGACGAATGAGAAATTAAAACTTTTACGATTGTTTTACCGAAATAACAAGTTTACAAGTAGATCTAATTTTTATTAAGAAGTGATGTAAAGGAAACCATAACATTGAGGTGATTAGAAATGACTAAACCAGAAGGTTACTTGATGACAGCTAGACATTTCTTAAAAGAAGAATTCATGCATGTTATGGGTTGAGAAATGGTTTCATTTTCTAAGGGAAAGGAAATGAGTAGTTCTGCATATGATTCAGGTAGTCAACCGAACTTTCGATAACAGTCTGGTCTCCTCTTTGAACCAGTCAGTTTGTGTGGGTGCTCTGGGACGTGTTGCATTCTGATCTACAACACCGCGTATCATAAATAGATGACTGATCTTTTAAACCAGTAAGAGTGTGATCATTTTTGATCAGTTCGAATGAGACTTGATTCACTTAAACTGCAATAGAGATAACAAATCATTACATGTTTTAACAAAAAGACATACATATCAATCCACTGGTGATTAAGTGTTATCACTTTCCTCAGATAACACGTGGTTCATTTTTTCGGCGACCCACTTAAATATTTCAGTTATTTGCTTGTTAACATCAAAATATTTCAACAAGCTTCCGCTTAATCCTTTTTGTTTTAACACGTCAATTATATCTAGTAACCGTAGGCGCGAATATCGCAAGTTAACAAGCTGTTGTTTCACAGGACACAATGGTGGTTGTTGATATTTGTTTACATATTCATTACTGAGAATCTCACATTATACTAAACATTGAACATTGAATGAAGTTATTATTACCGGGTTTTTTTTATTTAAATATATTTTCTTTTGTTTTAAATGATATTTGTAAATAAGGCGGGCAATTTAAATCTTCTGTTCAATGTTAAAAAATATTGTCAACTAGGAATCCAGATCATTCACATCACATCACATGGTGATTTTCGTTTATGATTTAATTTTATTTATTAAAACACAATTAATTAATTATTGTGAATTAGACATGCAATGTTTACAAAAAAAAAGTTGAGGGAAAAAACAAATTGAAATTAGGCAAGCACTCTATTGTGTCTATTGTACAAATAGATAGATAGATAAACAGCAAGAGAGATAATAGGACTTTTTCTCTCGAAAAAAAAATCTTGACCAGATTATACTATATTGATATAACCAAATACCGACAAGTTTTTTAGACACAAGCCAAACAAGAGAGAAATAAAGAATGCATTTTTGTAAAAAATTTTTACATGGATATACATTTTTGTTTAAAATTTATTTTTTATTGAAAATTGAATAATTCAATGTAATATATATATTATTCAAACAAACAAACACAGAGAACATGATTTCATTTACATGATTACCGTTTTGTGTAGAGAGAGAGAGAGACACAATTCAACAAAAGTACTAGTTTATATAACAACAACAACAAGATATTGAGAGAGAAATGTAGAGTTTTTTTTTAATTTTTTCCATTGAACAATGAATTATTTAATTGTTTTATTCATAGAATGAAAATGGCGGGTTTTTTCGCGTTTGAATGTAAATAGTGAGAGAGAGAGAGAGAGCGAGAGAGTTATTCAAAGGTGCCGCCGGCCTTTGTTGTTTTACTGATATATTGAGTAAGATAGAAATAAAAAAATTTTGGGCAACTAAAATATTCCTATGGTTTGTTATTTAATTACTAGACATTATACATATGCGTATGATGATTTAACTCTTGGAATTCTCATAAGAATCTGTAACCAGTGAAGTTCTATTCGTGTCAAGTGTGCGAAAGTTATCCACAGCTGACGATGGACGATAGGTGAGCACTATCGTAAATTGGTTGAAGTTAAACATGTACACATTCATGATGGAATTTCGTTCTCTGAGAACAATTGTGTATAGGGAGATCGTGGATGTGTACTGCTGATGAGTCTTGTAATAGGTGTTGGGTTCGTCACTAAGTATGCTTGAGGCGCTATTGCGAGTTTACCTTAGTCGATAAACGCGAACGAGACAATGAGCCAGCGTCCAGATAGGCTATCTTGAATCCCCAAAATAGAGTAAGAAGGCTTTGTAAGCGTAGAAAGTATATTCTACAAACACCTAGCAATCACAGTACAATCAAGCATACAACTCTCGTTTATTTATAGATCATAGAAACGTCCTTGGGACAGTTACGAGAATAGCACACTAAAATACACAGCAGACAATCACAGCCATGGAATTTCTTGGTGGGAAATGAAATCTCAAGGTCAACTGATCAGTCCATGCTGGCAAACTTAGAATCCGAAATAAGTCATTTATCAAGCGAGTTTTGGGGATCTAACATCCCCAACAATAGGATGGATCAGTTGTCTAATGGTGGTTCAACTTAGATCACTTCCTGATTTCGATTGTGAATATCCCACCCGTTTTTTGTAAACTCAGACTGAGTAAAGCTTGATAATGCCTGATGAGGATGATTGAAAATATTCTCATATTTGACAAATATTATTATTGATCTGGAACTGTCTATTTCTTAAATCTTTTTCAAATAATTAATATTCATAAACTGAAAAATGCTGTATTGAATAAATTTTCTTTGCGTGTTTTTCTCTTCAATTTTTTTAAACAAATCAATATGAGAATGTACGACGATGAGAACTAAACTATACAGATTGTCATTCATACTACTGATAAATGTTTTTTCCTAGATCGAATATAGATATTCATAGATAGATAGATAGATAGATAGATAGATAGATAGATAGATAGATAGATAGATAGATAGATAGATAGATAGATAGATAGATAGATAGATAGATAGATAGATAGATAGATAGATAGATAGATAGATAGATAGATAAATGTACCATGCTACATAATCTCTCACTTCATTTCGTTTTTGGCCCATACATTTCCCAATAGCTGTGATATATTTGTACGTGATAAATGCAGAAAATAGAAAAGGGGTTGGTATATTTTTTTTGAACCTTGTAATCATGAATGAATGAGTCATTGTTAGACCAGCATTAGAAACCTGAAAACACTTAAACATGGCCGTTTCTTGCTAGTATAGGACTCAGCAGCAGTGCGCTGCTATACACAAGATTCGAAACTGGGACTTTCGGTCTTGCAGGCCAGTTGGCAATCATCAGTGGTTACGTCTAACTCTGATCGATTTGGGGATTTCACACAACCTCAAGTATTGTCTTCGGTAGGTGACTGCATACATTGGACAAGGTAGAACTTCACTGATTGCGTTTCGTCCCTAGAACTCCGAGAATTTCCTCACGAATTCAGTCACTAGTAGATGTGCACTGCAACTGTGAGGACAAAAGGACTGTCTTTCAGCGCTTCCAAGTTACTAATGACAGTGATCTAGTAATGATTCATTCATGATTTCAATGTGTAAAAACAACGATCACCATTATATTACAATACCACTACTACTACTACTGTAGTGAAGGAGAACACAGGTGAGGGGAACCGAATTGCATTTATCGCAAGTTACAGAGTTACTCAGTAAAATAGGAAAACCATATCGTAAACGATTAATTTGCAAATCTTCAATCCATCATCAATCCATTGTCTGACATTTCACTATTCATGCATTTCATACAAATTCCATTGTGTTCCCATTCTTCCTTTCTCTTGATCTTCCCCCATCTTCTGGTGCCAGACATTACGTTTACACTCACGTCATATACTATTTATAAGTAGTTCACACCACACTACTACTACTACTACTACTACTAAAAAACAGACTAAAACAATCGGTGGAAAGAGATCCTGCCTAGAAGTAGACTTTAGGCCGCACGTTTCGTCCTATTTACAATTCATCACTAGATAGATGCATCTGTAACTGTTGTAGAGGATGGATGGATGCTCGAGAAAACAAATCAATTAGTCTGATTTTCATTATCTCCTCTTGTTTTTTTTTGTTGTTGTTGTCGTTGTCGTAAACTTCAAATCAAAAACCACACGCAAATATTCACGCATAAAAACTATTCGTTCTTCTTTTTTTTCAAAAATATGACATTGATCATTGAATGATGTGTATTTTGTTTTACAGTGGAAAAAAAATAGGCGTAAAATGAAACAAATTTAAAATTCACATAAGTTGAAATGTATCAACTAGTAATCATGAATTCATTCATTCAATTCGGTAGTTTGGTATTAGTAACTCAACTTATCGTGTAGGCGATTTGGTGAGAGTCACGAGGAATTGGACATTGAAATGTAAACACATGTCTATCAACTTTGCAGTTATTTACTCACTTATGTCTCTTAGCCCCTGTAGAGCTTGGGCCACTAACAAGTATTCTCGAACCTACTCTATCCTAGGCCTTCCTTTCCTGTTCTACTCAATTTCTGTTCATTCCTTTTGATATCTGCCTCCAAATTCTCATCTTAATGTGTTCTTTGGTTGTACTCTTCTACTTTGACATTGAAGACTATAAGTGAGGGCTCGCCTTCTGAGTGCTTTCAACAACGTGTTTCCTATCCACCTACGGCGCTCTTTCCTAATCTCCTCCTCCGCTGGAATCTGATGGCCGTACTCTTTTCTTTTGGTTATGAGGATTTCAAGTGAGGTCTTGACCATTAACGAGGTTGGGTGCTTTCCCACTTGTGTTTCCGATCCACTTCCATCGTTTCTTCTTGATTTCTTCCTTCATTGAAATCTGGTTTGTTCTATCCCATAGTAGGTTGTTGCTGACTGCATCTGGACAACGACTGAAGAGTCTCTCGCTTAGAATACTGTATCTTTTGGATAATGACTTGTGTAGTTCTCCGATATCACTTTAGTAGTAGAAAGATTTTGGTTTGAAACTTTCAATAGGATTACAGATAAGTAATTTAATAGTTTTATAGTAAGATAACACAGTCGTCACAATACATTTATGTTTCAAAATGAAATTAATTCTTAATGTATCATTGTAGGTATATGTGAATTATCTCGTTTTAATTCTGCCTTATACTATTTATTTCAATATCAACTTTTGAAATCATGAATCGATCAATATTAGACCACCATTAGAAACCTGGAAGCACTGAAAGACGGCCGTTTCGTCCTCGTATGGGACTCATTAGCAGTGCGCATCCATGACTCCTGCACCTTGCAGGATTCGAACCAGGGACCTTCGGTCTTACGTGAGAACGCCTAACCTCTGGATCAGTGAGCCGGAATCTGACGGTGTTAATGTCTAACTTCGATCAATTCACGGAGTTGCGCAACCTCATACATTGTCTTTGGTAATTACTGTCTACACCCGAACAGGTTGTGAACTTCACTGGTCACGACTTCCCACTAGAATTCGGAGAAGATTCCTCACGGAGCTAGTCAATAGTGAGCGCAGGTAATTGCATTACGGGGTTGTAAAGATTGTTAAGTTACACATTTGAAATCACGGATTGATCAATGAGTCCCATACCAGGATGAAACGGCTATCCAGTGGTTCTTGGTTTCTAATGATGATCTAACATTGATCGATTCATGATTTAAAATGTGTAACTTAACAATCTTCACAACCCTGTAATGCAATATCAACTTTATCATTCATAAACAAAATATTTTCTGAATGAGAGAATTCAATCTGAAGACATTAACGATGATTCATTCTAAAAGATAAAAAGTCTCCAATCTACAAATTTCCCACTTTGATATTGAGCATTCCGAGTTAGGACTTGACTCGTTACTTAGTTAGCTGATTTGTACATTATGTGTTTATTCTATCCACCTCCAGAAGAGATTTTACTTAACTTTTTCTCAGTTCTAAAAATCTGATTTGTTCTCTTCCTCACAGTAGGTTGTTGCTGATGATGTCTGGTCAATGGATCCACAATATCTTACCATTTTGAAGTTAGTTGATTGTCGGTATTCAGGAAGCTACTCTAACTTTTCTACTATTCTGTACTCACTGACCATTAATGTCTGCGCTCTGAAGGCGCTTGACATTCCTATTAGCTGAAAAAAATAATTCCAGATGATTTGGTCACATCATCGAATCAATATACGCAACTCTAACCATTGGAGACTTTCGTCTCGTGTACCCCAACCAGGTAGCCTACATCTATCAACTTGACTCATTTTAGTTGTCAGTGACTTCATGGATTTGTGCCATGTTTTGGTTTGGCCGCCCCTAACTTTCTTCCAATCTACTCCTACACCACAAAACATAGCCTGTCGAGGCAGTCGGTGTTTGGGGCATTCGTAACACATGTCCCAACCACCTCAACAGTAAGACATTCTGTTGAACGGTGTCATAGGTATTTTTGAAAACAATCTCCATATCTTCTTACAAACTAATTTCGATCTACTAAATATGGAATATATTATAAAGTCTAACTGTTTAGTATAGAACACTTATCCTTAACAAAGAGATAAGTGAAGAATACAGCTATAAAACACAATAACTTGAAAATAATTTTATACCCGTAAAGTATAATTATTTCAATAAATTTGCTCTATTATAAATTTGTGAAGAGTGTTGAGTTTCATTGAAAAGTATTGGGTGGCCATTTTAGTCGTAGTATGGGACTACTCATCAGTGTCAGTGCACATCCAAGATTGCCGTTTGCACGGATCGAACCGATGACCTTTGGTCTTGCGTACGAACGCCTAACCTGTAGACGACCATTGAGCCAAAATCCAATGATGTTCATTTCGTTTCATAAAAAAAATTTACTCATTTTCCTTACTCACTAAATGATTTTTCAGCTACTAAAAAATCAAAGATTTTCTTGTAAATGATATGAAAGTGAATCTTAAATACACTGTTGAGTTGAATCGATAATCATAAATCAGAGTTATAACTTACAGTATACTTTATGACATGAAATGTTGACGGACTATGCTCCGTTAAAGGTTACAGACGTAAGTAGTAATAAGTAGTAGTATATACAAACAAGTAATGACTATGGTAAACGCTGTAAGATAAGATGTACAGGAAACGGGAGAGATAGTAAGAGTATAACTTTATTACCAACGTTTTACTTTGTATGAATCAGATATTATGTAATTATTTGACAAATTGACATTCAATTCTAACTTAAACAAGACTCTACATATTAAAGAGATAAGTTTAAGTAGACAGAAAAGAGTAAATTTAATATTATGTCACCAGTCAGGAATTACATCACTACTGAAATCATGAATCAGTCATGGTTAGATCAACATCATTGGAAGAAACCTGAAAGCACTGAAACATGACCCTTTCATCTTGTCTGGTTATGGGACTACTCATCAGTGACAGTGTGCATCCATGAGGTCTGCTATGCCACTCGCAGGATTCGAACCCATGACCTTCAGTCTTGCACGCGAACTCCGAACGTCTGGATCAATCCCTGGACGAAACGGTCGTGTTTCATTGCTTTCAAGTTTCTAATGGCGATCTAACAACAATCTCCTTAACAATACATCAAAAAACATTTAACCAAAGTTAGTTACATAGACTAACTAATTTAACTAAAACACTAAAAATTCTCTTTTTTTCACTAAATATGTATGACCTTCATGTAGTAGTATAGTATTCATTTATTTATCTATTCAGTAAAAATTTTGAAAATTAAAATCAATAAATAATTTATTTTAGAATTTTAAGAAAACACAAGAATTTAATAATTAAAAACTTGTGAAATACAACTGCTAATAACAATAATAATGATAATAATTATATTAATTTCTTCTGTTGATATAACATGGACAAGAATGTTATTAGATTAGCCATTCTCAAAGTTCACTCACTCACTCACTCACACACACACACGGACACACATACACACATACTTAGAGAGGTGAACAACACACAAGGGAATTCTTCTCCTTTCACATTGAACAATGAAATTCAATGTTCAATCCCCGCTTGAATGTTTTGTTTTAAATGAAAACAAATAATAATAATAATATTTCGTGACACGTAGTGGGTCATTTGAATAAGGAGGAGGAGGAGAAAAACCCACACACACACACACATAGGAAAGGAGGACGAATTTTTTTAAAATTAATTGAGAAAAATAAATTATTTTTCTAATTGAAAAGTTTTCTGTATACACAATAAATTTATGTCAACATATATGTGTATAATGCATTTACGTGAATAATTATTAAAATGTAATTGTGTCCTTGTTGTTTTTCGATTGGATACATTGAAATTAAGCGCATGTAAATTAGGTATCCCAATAATCAAGGTTTCTTGTTTACTGCAAACAATTACACTAACTGAACGTCAATCAATCAATCAATCAATTTCGCCTGTTACCCCCAATGGAGCATAGGCCGCCCACCAGATTTCTCCAACCAACTCTATCCTGCGCTTCCTTCTCCAATTCTGTCCAATGTTTGTTCATGCATCTCATATCTTTCTCTATTTCTCGACGTAGTGTGTTCCTTGGCCTTCCTCTTTTCCTTTTGCCTTGAGGGTTCCAACTGAGGACTTGTCTCGTGACGCAGTTCGGTGCTTTTCGTAGTGTGTGTCCTATCCATTTTCACCGCTTCTTCCTGATTTCCTCCTCCACTCGAATCTGGTTTGTTCTCTGCCACAGTAGGTTGTTACTGATTATGTCTGGTCAACGAATCCGAAGTATTTTGTGTAGACAACTGTTAATAAACACTTGTATCTTCTGGATGATGGCTTTCGTAGTTCTCCAAGTTTCCGCTCCATACAGGAGAACTGTCTTGACATTTGTATTGAAAATGCTGATTTTGGTTTTGATTGAAAGTTGTTTTGAGTTCCAGATATTTTTCAACTGTAGAAATGCAGCCCTTGCTTTGCCAATCCGAGGCCTCACATCTGCATCTGATCCACCTTTCACGTCTATGATGCTACCCAGATATGTAAAGGTGTTAACGTCCTCCAAGACATCTCCATCAAGAGTGATTTGGTTGGTGCATGTTGTGTTGCATCGGATTTATGCCACTGAATCACGCACAGTTATTTTTTATTGTTTGATAATCTATGAAAGGTTGTAATATATTACTGAAATCACCAATCAATCATTGCATGATCTGCTGGAATCACTGAAAGACAATTGTTTTGGTCCTGGTATTAGTCCAGTCGTTTGGCGTTCGCGCGCAGCACCGAACGTTGTGTGTAGCCTGAATCGTGGAAGGGCACTGCCACTGATGACTCCCATACAAGGCAGGACGAAACGGCGGTGTTTCAGTGCTTCCAGGATTCTAATGATGGTGGTCTAACACTGATTGATTCATGATTTCAGTAATGTTGGTGTAAGTAATCATGATATTCTATACAATATATTCAATAACTGTACAGAATTTTAAAAATAAAGTAGCCAATATAATAGTACAATACAAACTGTGTGAATAATATACGTATCAAGAAAAATTTCTTCTCGACGATGGAGTTAGCAGTCATAATAAAAATGTTGCATGAATATGTTATGTCAAATATGATTGATGTGGTCAAAGTGATTATCATTAAACATTTAAGGAAAAATAAAAGTACCGACTTAGAAAGCTACTAGTGGTCCAAGGTAAACACAGTAGCTGAATTTATCCCCTTTTGTATATACAGGAGTTAAGTGGTCTTGAGTTGATCTGGATGGCTCCAGCTATGCAGAAGGAGTCGTAATCTAGCTGCTTCAGGCAGATTATTGGGAACTTGATAGAAAACAGAGAGGGCTATATCATTTTGAATATGATGTTAGCTGATTTCTTGACTGTTTTTGCTCACCACGCTGATACATCTTCACAAGTATGCAAGGACCAAGTGCTCTCAGTACGGCCTATGTCACTAGCGTCACTGCAGCAGTTTTATCGGTATTAGAACATGGTGGAGCCTTTGCTTGGTAACATATTCTTGATTCGTTGTGTAAATCCTAGTTTGTTTGCAAAAACTACATGTAACTTAATCGGTGTGAAATATCCTTTCAAAAAATCTTTTAAACCGACATGTTAAAATGTCACCTGTCATATCCATTTCAAAATTTAGTACTTTAGGTAGAGGATTTTCTCTCTAAACACGTCAAAATTTGTTCTATTTTTCCAGTCTGAAAGAAATTTTTAATGATATAATAAAGTTTTCTCTTCTGTTCAACTGACTTGTTAATGTCGCATAACACATTCATGAAATTTTTTGGTTATTTAAGCTTCTATGATATTACTGAAATCATAAATCAATCAGTGTTAGACCAATATTAGAAACCTGGAAGCCATTTCATCCTGCTTGGTATGGGACTCATCATCAGCAGTGCTCATCCAAGACTCCTGCCACTTACATGACTCGAATCTAGGACCTTCGGTCTTCAACGCAAACGCCTAGCCTCTGGTCCACTGAGCCGGCCGGTGTCCAACGGTGTTAATGTCTAACTCTATTCAATCTAGGGATTTCGCGTGACCTTACCGATTTGTTTTCCATAGGTACCCCCTCTACACTCGACAGGGTTGAACGCCCTCATTGGTCACGTCCACTTCAAATTTCTCTAAAACATAGGAGGATAAAATGATTTCTTTGGAAATGTTTTATCGGTTAAGTTTGTATGATGAATTGTAGGCTACTATGTTCATTTCTTCTCATTGCCATCATCAGTGCTCATGCACAATTTTGTTCACTTATAGGATTCGAATCCAGGACCTTCGGTCTGGCACGCAAATGCCTAACCTTTGGTCCACTGAGTCGGTGTTAATGTCAAACTCTAATTAATCTAAAGACTTTGCGACAGCTCATCCATTTATCTTCACCATTTTGCGCCTCTACACTCAACTCAATACTCGACTACACTGGTCACGTCTGTTGAAATTTAACACAAATTTGTTAAGTTTGTGAGAAAATGGTCAGCTTTATTGCTATTTTTATTTTTACTTCTGTTTTCTGTAGAAAAATTGCGTGAATCCATCCAGTAAACAACACATACATAATTAATTAGCCTGGTAAAATGGGAAATTTTGTAAACACGAAGAAAGAAAATATTTATTCGTTCATTCATTGACTAATTAGATTAACATTTTTACAGGGTAAAAAACAAACCAATGTGAACTCCTTCCCCTACCCTCGACCGCCCCTGGCCTCATTATACAAAATTCCGATTAGTTATAATATAGATTGACAAGAATGATAAAAATATGGAAGGAAGAGGTTGATTGCCTAAGAGATTGATTAGTTTGTTTGTTTTTCTCTGTTAAGCGGAAATGACAATGTAGCGAAGATGAAGTGATTTTACACTTTTACAATAAGAAGAAAAGGTTAACATGTCATAGGAAATTAGACTAGTTTGTCTCAAAAAAACAAACAGCTGAACTGAAACCGTAGGTAGTAGATTTAATTGGAAAGGAGAAAAGTATCCGAATTATATGATTGGTTCAGTAGGTAATGTAAAATCCTTTGATGCTATACAACATGCGTCAAACAAATCAAACTTGATAGAGAAGCTTTGGAGGATATGGGGAAGCCTTCAGATATCTGGGCAGCATCACTGTTCAACAAGGTCGATCTGAGGCCAGTGTTAAGGTGAAGATTGGCAAAGCAAGGGCAGCATTTCTGCAATTGAAAAATATTTGAAACTCTAAACGGCCAACACCAAATTTAAAATTCTCGATATAAACGTTAAGACAGTTCTACTGTGTGGGGGGGGGGAAACTTGAAGGACTACCAAAGTCATCATCCAGAAGATAAAAGTGTTCACTATCAGTTGTCTACGCAAGATACTCCACATTTGATGGCTAGACATTATCAGCAACAACCTACTGTGGAAGAGAACAAATTGGATTCCCACAGACGAAGAAGTCAGGCTAAAACGCTGAAAGTTGATAGGACATATGTTGTGTGAAGCACCCAACTGCATCACAAGTCTAGCCCTTACTTGTAATCCTTAAGGCCAAAAGAATAGAGGAAGACCGAAAAACGCAGCACGCTGAGAATTGGAGGCAGACATGTAAAGAATGAGATCGTTGTTTTATGTTGAAATCATAAATTATTCAGTGTCAGACCAGCGTTAGAAATCTGAAAAGATGGCCTATTCAGTCTAGTATGGTACTATTCATCAGTGGCAGTAAGCATCCATGGCATCCGCTACTTGCGGAATTCGAACCCTGGGCCCCCAGCCTTGTCAGCGAACGTCTTACCTCCGAATCAATGATCCGGTAACCCCATCCGTTTGTCATCGGTAATTACTGCCTACAGATGACGGGATAAAACAAGATTTACCAATGTATTTTAACGAATGAATCATGATTGGACAATTTTATCAGTGGTCCAGGGGTTAGGCGTTCACGCCATAGACTAAAAGTCCAGGGTTCGAATCGTGCGAGTAGCGTCTCAGGAGTCGTGGATGCGTACTACCACTACTACTACTACTATTTGTATCATTAAACTTTTAGTATTGTTAAGTTTTTATGAGCCGGTATGATTGAGCATCACTTACCACCTACGTGTATATTCAGTCTCTACGAGCTCTAATGTTAGCCACTTAAATAATCCGATCACTGATACATTTTCCTCTGTATGTATTTATGAGTACATTTTAATTGTACTCTCACTGGCTCACTCACTTGCTTGTTCTTCGGCACTCGCATACCATTCTCGCTTCGTGTGTCCATGGTTTTGTGATCGGTTTGTGGTGCGATAATAAACGTGACTAACGCTTAGTATTCGTCTTCTGATTAATACACGGTTGTTTAGTTACGATTATCAGGAAAAACTGTGCGGCGTTTAGAAGTATATCGAATACTAACCACCACAGACAGGTCCTGGAACACAGGCATACATTAAGGCGTCCTACAATAGTTGTCTTCCTGGACCTTAAGGTGGTATTTGACTCTGTTGATCGTGAGGTTCTGTGGCAGTGTCTGTCATTGAAAGGAGTGCCAAACAAGTACATTAACCTTATACAAGCTCTCTACTCGAACACTACTGGTCGAGTGAGAGCTTATGGTGAACTGTCACCGGAAATCTTCACTTCAAGTGGTGTCCGTCAGGGATGTTCACTTTCTCCATTTTTTATTTAATTTTATCATAGACATGCTCCTAGAAATAACCTTATCGTCGTCTGAATTTTCAGGAGTAGACCTTCTATCAGGTGGCTTGCTTATTGACTTAGAATATGCCGATGACATAGTTCTATTTGGTGAAGATGCTGACAAAATGCAGAGTCGTCTGAATACCCTAAGCAACAATGCAAGCATGTTCAGGATGCGGTTTTCCCCCTCGAAATGCAAAATGTTGCTTCTAGATTGGGTCGCATCGGCACCTGAACTAGTGATAGGGAGTGAAGTAGTCGAGCTTGTAGACCGCTTCACTTATCTTGGGAGTCTCATCAGTGCTGATGGCCTGGTGACTGACGAACTATCAGCTCGGATACAAAAGGCTGGATTGGCTTTTTCAAACCTGCGTCTTTTATGGCGTAAGCGAGATATCCGTTTGCTACCCAAAGGACGATTGTACTGTGCAACAGGTCGCACCTTCCCACTGTAACGATGCGAAACATGGCCGTTGAGAGTAGAGGACTTTCGTAGGCTGCTAGTCTTCGATCATCGATGTCTCTGAAGCATTGCTCGTGTATCCTGGGACGACCGAGTAAGCAATGCTGTCGGTAGGAAACGCGTTCTAGGTAAGGGTAGCAGATCAATAGATGAAGTAGTGAAACTTCATCAGTTGAGGTGGTTGGAACATGTGTTACGTATGCCTAACCACCGACTGCCTCGACGAGCTATGTTTTGTGGTGTAGGAGTAGATTGGAAGAAAGTTAGGGGCGGCCAAACCAAAACATAGCACAAATCCATGAAGTCACAGACAAGTTGACTGAGTTATGTTAGTAGATGTAGACTTTCCTGGTAGGGGTCCACGAGACAAAAGTTACCAATGGTTAGAGATCTTGAACGACATGGCTCAAAATCGTTTGCAATGGCGCAGGTGCATCCACCTTCTGAATTCCTCATAATCTCCATCTTTCTCCTTCCAAATTTATCTCACTGAATTATACTTCTCGAATCATATCTTTGCTCCCTAATCTTCTCCTTCACTGCTAATACTTCTACTATCGCTATCACTCTTGGATTTGAACTGACAGTTACGTCTATGTGCTGATGTGGTATGGCAACTTGAACTGATGTACTTACGTACGAAGTTCTGCTCTGTATCTGTTTGTCTGCCACAGAATCGCTGGACCCGTCGACGAATATAACGCAGCCACCACCATCACCACCACACAATCCTACTTGAAATCTTCTCACGTTTAAATAAAAGCTAGATAGATAAATACATGTTTGCTGTGAACAGTTAGTTGTTTTATTATTTAAGACTTGCCATGAACGTTTTTAATTTTAATTTTAATTAACTTCATACACAATGATGATTGTTAACTAGAATTTCGATCGATAATTTATTGATAAGCCTTATCACAATGTTCAGTAAGTAACATTTTAATTTTAACTTGATCAATGATTCGGAAAAAAAAACTCTACTAAGCAAACATGGATTCAATTTATTATCTGGTTGTATAATTAGTGAAATAGAAAAAAATGCCCATGTTGAAACATTGAATAAAACTTAAGATTAGTTTAAATCAATGTCAGCTCGTTCAAATTCTTTTTGTTTCCAAACTGTAAATTATTATTTTTCGAAATAATGAATCGATAATTATTAGACAACCATTAGAAACCTGGAAGCAATGAAAGGCTGTTTCGTCCTGGCATGGGATGTGACCAGTGGAGTTCATCCCTATTAGGATGTGAAGTGGACCTCGTTGGAGACAGTGGATGAGATATGCGCAGGACCGTGGATTGATTGAAGTTAGACATTTACACCGTTAGATAGAGGTTTAGTGGTCAAGATCGAATGCCCTGGGTTCGAATTCTGTGGGTTGTAGGAGTCGTGGATGTGTACTACTGATGAGTTCCATTCCGGACGAAACTGTGATCCAGCGCTTCCAGCTATCTAAAGGTGGTCTTACAATGATCGATTCATGATTACAAAACGTAACTCAACAATCTTCACCACCTCATGATTCTCCAACTAACCTCTTCCTGGGTTTTTCTTTCCAGGTTTTTCCCGATCCCTACTCATTCCTTTGACATCTGCATCCGATCGCGTACGGAATTTTTTCATTGGTCTTCCTCTTTTCTTCTAGTTTGGAGAATTCCGAGTTAGAGTTTGCCTCATTAGGTAGTTGAATGGTTTATTGATATACTTGTCAACTGATATTCTTGAATGCTATTACGAGTTCACATTACTCGGTGATCAGAGCGGAGACAAATGATACAGTGACACGATAGACTATTCTAATCCGTTTGTCCCCAACCCGGCTGACTATATCAAGGAGTCTTGATTAGGCATAGAAAGTGTACTCTACAAGCACTCAGAAAATACTAGGTTGAAAAGCACACAAATCGTGCTTATTTATACATGATAGAAACTTTCTTGGGTGAATCACAAAAGTAGCCTACTAACAAATGGCAGTGGGAAATCTGATTTCACGGTCAGCTGAGCAACTTATGCGCAAAAACACAAAAAAAATCCGAAATTAGGACCTTTCCCAAGGGAGTCTTTGGGATCCAATGTCCCCTACATTTCTACATTGTGTGTCTATCAAACTAATTCCTTGGTTAACTGAAAATCTGGTTCATTCTCCGTTACGGTGGGGTCATTCCTCATGGTGTCTAGTCAGCGAATACTATTAACATATAACTGCTTTGATGTTCTAACAATATCTTACTTGAACTACTCACCTTTTCGACTCATGATATTGACTAGGAAGACAGTTAAGTCATAGAATGCAACATCACTCAGATGTACTTACTTACTTACTTACGCCTGTTACCCCCAATCGAGCATAGGCCGCTCACCAGTTTTCTCCAACCAACTCTGTCCTGGGCTTCCTTCTCCAATTCTGTCCAATGTTTGTTCATTCCTTTCATATCTTTCTCTATTTCTCGGCGTAATGTATTCTTTGACCTTCCTCTTTTCCTTTTGCCTTGAGGGTTCCATGTGAGGGATTGTCTTGTGACGCAGTTTGGTGCTTTTCGGAGTGTATATCCTATCCACTTCCACCGCTCCTTCCTGATTTCCTCCTCCACTGGAATCTGGTTTGTTCTCTCCCACATTAAGTTGTTGCTGATCGTATCTGGCAAACGAATACGAAGTATCTTGTGTAGACTACTGCTAATAAACACTTGTATCTTCTGGATGATGGCTTTCGTAGTTCTCCAGGTTTCGGCTCCATACAGTAGAACTGTCTTGACATTTGTATTGAAAATGCTGATTTTGGTTTTGATTGAAAGTTGTTTGGAGTTCCAGATATTTTCCAATAGTAGAAGTGCAGCCCTTGCTTTGTCAGTCCGCGCCCTCACATCTGCATCAGATCCACCTTTCTCGTCGATGATACTCAGATGTATTATCTGGCGATAAGTTGAATAAGTTGCTTGTCTTTATTAAGAATAAATAGTCTATTTTTCTTCTATATTCAGTATAAAAGACTTGTAACTAAAACTACTTACTTTATGACAATAATAAACCAATTTCAAAAATTGCACAAACAACAAACAAACAAATTGAACATGACAACCGAGCAAGTCATTAAAATCATTGATTAAAACAAAGATAATTTGTTATTGAACACACACACATTGTCGATGTGGATTAAAAAAAAACAAACGTACCGAGAACAATGCTAACTATGATTATTATTGTGTCTTGAACATTGAATATATATATATATATATATATATATATATATATATATATATATATATATATATATATATATATCACCGAAACTAAAAGAGAACTTCTTTATTAGTCTCTTGAGAACAAAACACAGCGACTATTATCATGATTATCATTACTGGTCTTATTGATGAGTTGCATTTTCTTTGTTGAATATTCCCTAATGAATTACTGGTTACCATGTTTTTGTTTTCATGGGATCAGAAGTAGAGACAGTAAGTAGGTAGTTGGTTAGTTGGTTGGCCGACTGACTGGTTGGCTGGCTGGCTGTCTAGTTGACTAACTGTTAATGGATTGAGAGTGAGTGGATGAGCAGACGAAAAAAAAATGCAATGTATTTTCTAGACTGATTGACTAAGCAAATTTTAATAAAGATTGTTATCTCAACATAAACTACTTTACTTGATTCATTTCAAGGTCAAGTCAATATGAGACACATTTAAAAAATTTTTTTAAATTGTCAATTATGTGAGTAATTTAAAAATGAAAGAGAGAGAGAGAGTGAAATAACTAATAAATAGTATAAAATTACTTTTTATCATTTTGAAACATATTATATTTATGTCGGGGGTGGAAAATTTCCCAAGTAAGATGATATTCTACCGTTTATTTTGCTGATTACAGTATTTGGATAAGAAGTTGGATTTTTAAGCGATAGTGTTGGTAACACTATGCACAACCCACCTCCTTTCACCGGGCTGAGGACTGGTAGTGATCGTAGAAGAGATATAGGCGGAGTTTTACATCGTTTAGAATTAACATGTATTTTGGTCCAGAGATTAAGCCTTCTCGCTGTCGAAACCGAGGGTCTTAGGTTCGAATTCTGCCAGTGGCAGGAGTTGTGGATGCACACTGCTGATCAGTCCCGTACCAGGACGAAACGGCCGTCTTTCAGTGCTTTCAGATTTCTCATGGTGGTCTGACAATGATTCATTCATGACAATAAAGGCTATGATCCCCAGGAATTTAATAGCAAGGACTATGCAGTAGGATATTGGTGTATTGACAAAGTTTTACACATTGTGAATCTGGGTTATGTTGATCCAAATCATTCAAATATTGTTAGTTCTTTGAAAACCGTATGGACACCTTGAGAATGGCATAAAAACTGTTTCATATAGTATTTTCTGTCATCAAACTGAAATGATTTAACATTAGTGTAGATAAGCTGGTGGTTGTATTATGAGTTGTTCGAATTAGAATTTGAACAGCCTTAGATCTGAGGTCAAGCATGCTTGATGGTTACTCAGAATTCGTACATTTGATTTCAAATCCTTAGGCGGTGGTTGGATGTAGTTGAAAAGAAACACTAGACTTAGGTTTCATGTTATCTGGCACTTGTCAACATGGGTTACCTGTAATCTCGACAGGACTGTTACTCCCTGACAGGTTCGATCCTGTGTCACTCGGTCTCACACAGACAAGACTACTGGAGTTCTTGGATCACGATTCACTTCCTGTACAACCGGGATGTACTTACGATTAATCACTCACTGAATACTGACTAATACCAGGTATGTCAGTCTTTTATTAGTGCTGATTGAATCCTTCCAATCAAGTTGCGATGTGGCCATTAATCAAGATGAGTGAACATCGCATTCACTGAGTTAAGATGTAAGGCGTTGATGGAAGCTAGGTGATACGAATGAACAAGGGAGAATCTGCTTCCTTAAGATTGCAGTGGCACCTCGATGAAGGATGCCGAAGTTCACAAAAACCTGTTGACTACCCTCAACCACCATTTTCTATCTTAATAATATGCTCACGATGTCCACTCATCTAGATTAGAAGTCATATTATAACTTGATCGGTCAATCGAATTCGATCTAACACACATGATATTGGTCAGCTCAAACTTCAGATAACAGAAGTGCAGTATTCGAATTTCTTCATGTCCGACTTGTAGCTTGTCCTGTTGACCTCGACCTTAATTAGTCGTTATAGACCTTTGACTTGCCACTTGTCTTCTTCATCAAAGAAGCTTGGCACACAGGCCAATCAGCTATCAACAAACACATCGATATTGATGCAACCGATCTATCAACCAATCAGAACAGAACCTAGAGACAGGCTAAAGGTCAATAACAACCAATGACTGTCAAGGTCAACAGGATTAGCTGAGTCATGTGTGGAGAAATTCGAATACTGCACTTCTGCTATCTGAAGTTTATGCTGATGATGTTGCTGTTCAGAAGAAGAACAATAAAAGCTCCACAACCGTGTAACATCCAGTTGAGAGAACAAAACTCTACCACTACAATTATCCACATGAACTACAAATCTATCATGTTGAATTTTTATCAGTCAGTCAGTCTATCGTGTTTTTAACACCAATTGTCAAAACGTCAACAATTTTAATTTTAGCGTTCATTTCCTTTTTGGTTGTCAATGTTTTATTTCATACGTCAATAGAAAAAAGGAGGTTTTCAACTAGAAACAAATAGATTATATCTAAGCAACTTATATAAACCAGTTTTACAAGTGTAAGAATAATTTTTTGTCATTTTCTATGTGTATTGACGTGTGAAATGTATGTAGAAGTATAATAGAATAAGTAAAAAACATGTTAACATAAGTATAAGTGATAATGTTATTGTAAGAAATCATATATATACTTGAGATAAATAAGTTTTGAAAAAATTTATGAGGAAAAGCAAAGTTTCTTACTGATGTTTAGGACTACTACTGCTATATGTATATGTTGAGCAGATTGACAGGAATAACTTTACATGAACTCTCATTGTTTGCATTAGTGGCTCAGTGAGATAAAGGAATGTGAGTAGAGTAAGTCGTGGAGGGAAGATAGATGTTAGAGGGTGTAGAAAGGATTTGTTTGTGACCAATTTGATCTCGGGTGCTGTTACGGGTATGAGGGTGGTTGTCACTTCCCGGTTTCTTGAGGGGGCTGAAAAAGGAGGTAAATTAGTGTCGGCCTTAGAGATTCGGGAGCGTGACCGCAGAGCCCAAGGGACAACTGCTTCAGGCCGGTCGCGCACGGCCTTTTGATGAAAGGTTTTTTGAGTGTTAGCTACGCTCTTAAAAGCCCTTAAAGGGGACCCTTACCCAAGGAGACGGAAATCCGTGAGGTAAGATCAGGTGTGACATTTTTAGGGTTGACTTTCTCTAACCCTTCCTTCCTTGTGAGAAGGCAGCATCGCTGCAGATGCTGGTTGTCCGAGAGAAACACCTTACTGCTGTCACACCCCTATGCAGTCAGCAGTACGACTTCGCCCTCAGACCTTGAGTAGCTGCTTTTAGTCTGATCGTTCTCCAATCGACCTTCCTGGCATGGCAGAACCTTCAGGACCATATGTTTCAAATGTGCAATATAGCTCCGTCGGGTCATGACGATAGGCAAGCCCGACCACCACGTTAAGGTAGCAGCTTCGGTCGGGCTTGTTCAGATTGACTCAATTACTGTCGATAGGTTACATTCATTTGTTAGTCTAGGGATGAATAGTAGTGGAATGCAGGACATATGTTTGATGCGCTTTGATATTCATCACTAACTGGATGTACCTTAATCTTAGAGTAGTTGATGTTTACTCCAAGATTTGAACTCGGTACCGTTCACTTTAAACGCGATTGCATTATCCATTTAGTCAGCCAGTCCAGACAGTCACTGGATTATACAAACGGTAGTTTGAATCTTCCTACTGATAGCTAGGACTACAATCAATCAATCAATCAGCTGTAAGATGTGAGAGGTACATCCAGCCAGTGACAATTCCAAAATAAGATGAAATGTACATCATGGTTTATACTGCTAATGCATGTTACCCCAATAGAGCATAGGCCACCAATTAGCATTCTACAATCAACCCTATCATGAGCCTACATTTCTACCTCTGTCCAGTTTTTGTTCATTCTTCTTATGCCTATCTCCATTTCTCGGCGTAATGCGTTCCTTGGCCTTCCTCGTTTCGTTTGATTTTGAGGATTCCAAGTGAGGACTTGTCTTGTAATTCACTTGAGTGCTTTTTCAGAATGTGTGTTCTATTCACTTGCAGCACTTCTTCCTGATCTTCTCCACCACTGGAATGTGGTTTGTCCCTTCCCACAGTAGGTTATTGCTGATGGTGTTTGGTCAAACAGGTCTGAAGTATTTTGCATAGACAACTGTTAATAAATACTTGTATCTTCTGGATGATAGCTGTATACAGTACAACGTTCTCGACGCTTATATTGAAAATTGTGACTTGGTTGTTTGTTGACAGATGGCTGTTTTGAATTCCGATCCTCGTCTTCACATCAGATTATAACGATGGTAACCTAATGGCTATATAGAAGCAATCCGTACAGGATGCACATATGTCAAATGAGACTGATCAATCATAGTTCTAAATAAATCTGAAAATGGTTACTAGTTTTTATTCAGCTGCTAAAAGATCATGATGGTATTTGGTCTCTATGAGATGGTTACTGTTGCATGAAATTACTCCAGCACCTTTACTAAAGACTTCAGATTGATAATAGATCAGCTTACTAGACAACTGTCCTTACCTAACCCATGAAGAGATTATGTAATAGTTCCCTAATCATTAAACGATCATAAAACGACAATCCTGAAGAAAAAAATGTAGCCTAAGAAAAATGACCAGCCCGGTTGAAGAGTCTAACTTTCAAAACATGAAAATCGGATATATACATATATTACAACAATAGAATGAAATTATACTAACAGAAAAGATAAAAATAAACATTTCGGTCTAAATCACAAAAAAAGCTACATGCATTCATTCACTCAATACTGTAGACAGTGTATTGTTAATTAACAGGAAATCTGATTCATGCAGGATTTCTGGTTGATCAACTAGCTACAAACCAAATAGATACATTTATAAAACATTGCCGCAATGGTGGTTATGCTCTGCTCTGCTCTGCTCTCTCTGTCTCTCTCTCTCTCTCTAAATGACGAAATCAATAGATGGTTGGGGAAAACTAATTCAGAGAGAAAATTATCTACCGTTTGGTATTAATTAGTTTGTTATATCTGAACAAAATATGATGTTTATCTAAACTATGATGTTTGTACTGAATCGGAATCTATTTATATATATATATACAGAGATAGAGAAAGTGAGCCAGATAGATTAAACAGTTGTGGCTATCTTCTGACGAAAGAGATTTGTTCACGCCAACTAATCGTATAATATGAAATATATATATATATATATATATATATATATATATATATATATATATATATATATATATATATATATAATTGTCATTATCGGAATGTGAATGTTGTTGGCGTGTTTCATTGAAATCACAAAAAACGAACAGTGTTAGACCATTGTTAGAAACCCAAAAAAGTACAAAAGACGGTCGTTTCATCTTACTTATTAAAAGCGCGCATCTGTTAATTTCACAAGTGGGAATCGAACAGAGGACTTTATATCTAACATCGATTGATTCATGATCATCATGAAACTAGGTGATTTCTACAAACGTATACGGACATTTAACTCTTATGATGGATTCAACTGCAAAATCGTACACGGAGGAGAGCTAACAGACTCTTTCGAGGTGAAGAACGGTGTCAGGCAACGTTGCTTACTCTCACCCTTTCTCTTTCTCCTGGTCATCGACTGGATTATGAAGACGTCGACATCTGGAGAGAAGCACGGTATCAGCTGGACAGTTAGGACTCAGCTGGGCGATCTGGACTTCGCAGATGACCTGGTTCTTCTATCTCACAAGCAAACACAAATGCAAGACAAGACCACCAGTGTAGCAGCAGTAGGTCTCAACATACATAAAGGAAAAAGCGAAATTCTCCGATGCAACACAACATGCACAAACCAAATCACTCTTGATGGAGATGCCTTGGAGGAAGTTAACACCTTTAAATATCTGGGCAGCATCATCGACAACCAAGGTGGATCCGATGCAGATGTGAGGGCGCGGATTGACAAAGCAAGGACTGCATTTCTACAGTTGAAAAATATCTGGAACTCCAAACAACTTTCAACCAAAACCAAAATCACGATTTTCAATACAAATGTCAAGACAGTTCTACTGTATGGAGCGGAAACTTGGAGAACTACCAAAGCCATCATCCAGAAGATACAAGTGTTTATTAACAGTTGTCTACGCAAAATACTTCGTATTCGTTGGCCAGACACCATCAGCAACAACGAACTGTGGGAGAGAACAAGTCAGATTCCAATGGAGGAGGAAATCAGGAAGAAGCGGTGGAAATGGATAGGACATACACTACAAAAAGCACCCAACTGAGTCACGAGACAAGCCTTCACATGGAACCCTCAATGCAAAAGGGAAACAGGAAGGCAAGGGTACAAATTACGCTGAGTAATAGAGAAAGATATGAGAGAAATGAACAGACATTGGATAGAACTGGAGAGCGAAGACCATGACAGAGTTGGTTGGAGAAAACTGGTGGGCGGCCTATGCTTGATTGAGGGTAACAGGCGTAAGTAAGTAAGTAAAGTATACGGACATCTAGTGGCCAGCTTTATGGGGAAATTCCCGGAATTCTAGGCAGATACTCTGACCAGTCGAGTTCAACTATGTCAGGTATAAGGTAGACAATGACAGAGGTTGCTAAATATCTTGGGTTTATTTAATTTATGCAATAATGCCATTAAATACATGTTCAGAGGTTTGTATATGATGAACACTACAAATGAGTTGCGTACTATGATGATAAACTAGCTGTTCAATGTTTCAAGGTTTTCAATTCATGAAACTCATAACTGAAGATGTTGTACTTCATGAATTACCACCATCAATTATAAACAAAATATCTGGATTAAGTAAAAGTATACCTCCTCTGCCTCCAACCATTTAATATTCAAATGTAATTGAATAAAAAATTAAATTAAATTTTCAATCTGTTCAATGTCCAATTTATTCTTATTTATTCTATAAATTAGCTAACTCATTTATCCACAATTTAAACTTCCATTGAGAAAACATTGGGCATGAAATTATTTTGTTTTAATTTTAATGAAGGTTTTTTTTAACACCAACAAATACTTAATTAGTGTAATTATTATTATTATTATTACTGTTCAAAGTTAAAACAACAACATTTCAAATTTGAAACTGATAACTGATATATTTAAACAAAAATAAAAATATAATTAACAAATTAAATAAAAATACATTAGTTCTATTAATTTTACATAGTTTAAGTGAAAAAGAAATTTTTTCGGTTTAAAATTAATCAAATCACAGTTGAAATTATTGAATAATGAATGTGATATTTATTAATTGTTTGTTTTTGGTGTTTTTTTATTCAATTTTCAATATTGAATTTGTTTAAATAATAAACAAAGTAAATCTGTAATTTATAAAATCACTGATTATACATAATCAGATTAGCATGTTATATAAACTAAAGAATGTCGTCAGCTAATATTAATTTTTTTTCTAATGAAATAAATGTTCAGTGATAATCAATCTGACTATGAGATT
The DNA here is from genome assembly GCA_944470395.2 of Schistosoma turkestanicum. NCBI lineage: Eukaryota > Metazoa > Platyhelminthes > Trematoda > Strigeidida > Schistosomatidae > Schistosoma > Schistosoma turkestanicum. Next base: position 74,865,305 of record OX103979.1, on the reverse strand, counting down.
AAGAAGCACAAATTTAATTCTACTTGGAACAGGATATACTATGCACTACTTATTTACTTACTTACTTACACCTATCACCCCAGATGAGGCACAGGCCGCTGACTAGCATTCTCCAACCTACTCTGTCTTGGGCTTCGCTCTCCAGTTCTGTCCAGTGTTTGTTCATTCCTCTCATATCTTTCTCTATTTCTCGGAGTAATGTGTTCCTTGGCCTTCCTCTTTTCCTTTTACCTTGAGGGTTCCATGTGAGGGCTTGTCTCGTGACGCAGTTAGGTGCTTTTCGTAGTGTGTGTCCTATCCACTTCCACCAATTCTTCCTGATTTCCTCCTCCACTGGAATCTCGTTTGTTCTCTCCCACAGTAGGTTGGTGTCTGGCCAACGAATCTGAAGTATTTTGCGTAGACAACTGTTCATAAACACTTGTATCTTCTGGATGATGTCTTTCGTAGTTCTCCAAGTTTCCGCTTCATACAGTAGAACTGTTTTGACATTTGTATTGAAAACCCTTATTTCGGTTTTGGTTGAAAGTTGTTTGGAGTTGCAGATATTTTTCAACTGTAGAAATGCAGCCCTTTCTTTACCAATCCGTGCCGTCACATCTGCATCGGACCCACCTTGGTTGTCGATGATGCTTCCCAGGGAACTCGGCTTTCATCACGCGACGTCCTAATTCTTCTTCCAACTCTCATGGCAGAGTTAAAATGGTTTGAATTATTTTTTCTGGTTAGTGTTTTCTTGGCAAGTTAGTTTTGGTTGCGATGGGGGCGTCAACCTCATGTCCAACTCCTCCTCTATCCGGGCTTGGGACCGGTAGTAGCCCCGAAGGGATTACTGGCGGAGTTATAGAGTTGTACAGTTTGATTGAAATCATGAACTAAGTAATGTTAGACAATTGTTGTAAAACTGACAGTACTGGGCGGCCGTTTCGTTCTAGTGTGAGACTGTGTTGCAATGCACGTCCATGCCAGTGGAACTTTCTTCAGTCTCTCTTACGAACCTTTAACCTGTTGATTACTGACTATGTTAATTTCTAATGTCAAACAATCCATGATATTGCGCGTGTTCATACATTTTACTCGTATATAACTTTTCCACACTTAATATCGCTGAACTTGACTGGTCACAGCTTCTCCCAGGGAACTCTGAGAGTTATACCACCAGTCTAGTCACTAGATGACTTTATGTAACCTAGTTGAAGTATAATTTCATATCAGTTCCCTATAGAAATCCAATTTCAGAACAAGGAAAATGTGACTTGTAGGATAAAATGAATTTGTCACTCCGTAAAAGGCTTTTTTCATTAATTACTAAAATGGCTACTTTTATTTTGGAAAAACAACCTTGTTTGATGCACTTTTGTTTGAATGAAGTTAAGTTTTGAGGACGTATATATCGCCAGAACTCACTTGGAAAAGGTCCTAATTTTGCATTTTTTTATGTTTTCGCGCATAAGCTGCTTGGTTGACCTTGAGATTATAATCACTTCCCACTGGGAAAATCCATTATTTTCATTGGTCGATGAGTTATTTTAGTACGTTATTTCTGTGGCTCTACCAAGGACGTTTCTATCATCTATAAATAAACTCGATTTGTGTGCTTTTCAAGAAAACCACATATTTTCTGGGTGCTTGTAGAATACACTTTTTAAGTCTTGTGAAAATGTCTTCCTCTACTTAGTGGGGCCTTTGGACGCTCGGATTAGTGTAGCCTATCGTGTCACTTGATCATTTGTCTTCGCTCTCATTTATCGACTAAGGTTAACTCGTAATAGCATTCAAGCATATCAACTGCCGAGCATAACACTAAGACAGATCATCGAAAACAATAATGTGTTTAGGTCATTTTACAGAAATAAATTTTTCTATGGATTTATAAACCAAATTAGCGGTAGATCTCAACATTCGCAAGGGAAAATGTGAGATTGTACCATGTACCAACCAAATCACACATGATGGAGAAGTTTTAGAGGATGTAGAAACTATTACATACCTAGACAGCATTATTGACATCCAAAGTGGATCTGACGCAGATGTAAAAACATGGATTAGCAAAGAGAGGGCAGTAATTCTACAATTGAAAAACATCCACAACACAAAACAACTATCTGTCAACCGACACCAAAGTCAGAATTTTCAATACAAATGTCAAGATAGTTTAATTGCGTTGGGTGGAAACTTGCAGAAGCACGAATGCCACCATCCATGGGATACAAATGTATATTAACTGTTCTCTAGACCAGATACTGCAAATCCACTGGTCAGACACCATGAGCAACAACCTAGTGTGGGATAGAACAAACCAGATTCTAACAGATAGAGAAATCAGGATGATTCTCATACTAGGATGAAACCTCTGTCTTTCAGTGTTCCCAGGTTTCGAATATTAGTCCAACATTGATCGGTTCATAATTTCAATACAAGAATGGCAAAATTTTTGGTCAATAATAAAAAATTAAGAGTAGTAGATCAAAACTGAATAAATATCAGGATTTATAGAACAAATACAATGAAACATCATTTATAAGGGCCTATTCAAGGAGTGCTTTTCCCTACTTCAACTGATCGAGTGTCCGACTGTCTTGCAGAATAATCTGGACAACGTGTGTGCTTTTGAATGATATGAATCGTATGTACTGACGAACTATCAGACTTACTGTGTCTTGTGACAGCGATTCACATGCATGTACAGTGGAATAGTTAGCTGACTAAGAATATTTATTGATAATTAACTGACTTCTTATGTACTTACTTACTTACTCCTGTTGCGCCCATTGGAGTCTGATACGCCCACCAACATTCTACAACCAACTCTATCCTGAATTTCTTTTTACTGTTCTACTGAATCGCTATTCAGTCTTTTCTTGTTTGTCTCCAATTCTCGTCATCATGTGTTCTTCGGTTTTCTCTTTTCTGTTATCGTTGAAGATTGTAAGCGAGCTCTTGTCTTGTGATACAGTTAAGTACTTCTCTCAAAGTGTATCTTATCAACGTCCAGCGATTTTTTCCTAACTTATACCCCTACCGGAATTCACTTTGTTGGACTAACCAATTTTCAGTATTTTGAGTAGATAACAGTTAATAAACACTTGTATTTTTTCACATTTTGAAATCATCAATCAATCATTGTTAGACCACAATTAGAAACCCTAAACCCTAACATCGTTGGATGCCGGCCCAGTGGTCCGATGGTCAGGCGCTCGCGCACAACACCGAAGGTCCCGGGTTCGAATCCTGCGAGGAGCAGGAGTCATGGATGCGCACTGCTGTTGAGCCCCACACCAGGACGAAACGGCCGTCCAGTGATTGCAGGTTTCTAATGGTGGTCTAACAATGATTGACTGATGATTTCAAAATGTGAAAAAACACAAACCTCCAAAACTCTGCCCCTAAAAACACTTATATCTTCTGGAAAATGACTTTTCTGGTTCATCAAGTTTCCATTCCATACAGTAAAACAATTATCTTGACTTTGTGGTATTGAAAAAACACCGTCTTCGTAACTGATTATTTATGTACACTAAATAGAAACGTAAAACTTCAACATCTCCAATTAGAATCTTATATAACTAGGTTTAGTGGTATTGAAAAAAATACCAGTACACATTTTGTGAAAAACACATTTTACACAACTAGTTTTTCAAAAGACATTTTCACTATCGAACAGTCATCCGAATGCTTCTCTCTCTCACTCTCTCTGAGAATTGTCATTTCATGATAACTGTCCATTTTCCATTTTTTTTAATTCTCATTGATATTCAACGAGATCGATTATCATCATCATTTAAAACAAACGCACACACAAGAAAAAATGTAGCGTTTCTTTTCAATGATCAATTTTTTGACGCTAAAACCACTACTCACTACTCACTATATACACCTCCTCTCTCTCGCTCTCTCACTCTCACTCTCTCTTATTGATTGTCATCGACATCCTAGGATCAATGTGTTTTTCTTAGTCGGTATTGTCTGTCTGTATCATATGTGAGAGAGATACAATATAAAAAAAAGATATACTACACTCAATGTTGTTACATTCTATCCACCGTGTTTTTTGTGTTTTTTGAAGCAAACTAAAACTCTGTACACCAAATTATTTGTATGTAATATATATGCGTAGTAAGTAAATGGACAGTTACCATGACAACCGATAATGACAATTACTTTTTTTGTTTTCGCTTGAGTATATATATAATATTCTACTATTCTTCATCTAGCCTGTATCATCATGCCCAATCATACATACATAGGTAACTAATGTAAATAGATGAATATGTTGTTGGAAAAAATTTTTATTAAGTTGTAAGAATTTTGACAGAAATCAATATTTTCAATAAATTTTCACTTGAATTTTGAATGCGACAATTCAACTCAACTCAACTCAATTCATCATCATCATCATCATATTGATGAATGTTTTTTTTGATGATAATTAATCACTGTCATGTGTGTGTGTCTGTGTGTGTCGGAAATTTCATCACACTCAAAGGTAAAATAAAAACGGAGGTTTTCATTTTAAACAGTGGAAATGTTTGTGTCTATGGAATATTAATTAGCTTGATATTTTCGTTTAGATGTGTAGGCGTTTCGAAAATGTGTGTGTTCACTACTAATCTACCGAGGTGCAGTTCAAAGAGAAGAGATCTGCTAGCTTTTTAAACTATAACCACTTAGGATCTATTGTGCATTAACCACACATCTATTACGTAATAGGTATTATAAATATCCCATTTTTGAATACATTGGTATTTCTAGTAATTTCTTGGAAAACCAGAGAATGTTCTAAAGTGTCTATGTTTTTGATGAATGTAGTATTGATAAGACTGAGGCAGTCGAGGAAGATTGTATTATGCAAATTTACACTCTGAGTCAATTAAAAACGACAACATTACATTGAATACTCCATTTGCACACCATCTTTGAGTCCTGACTTCCAATACTCCATTCTTCTCCCATTCCTGTTGTTGCTTCCTTACCTTCCTGTTGGTACTCCATTTACTTCTTGCTTTTGCTCCATTTGCTTTCCATTTTCCTCTTCTGACCGTGAGACTTATTCTTTCACGTCCGTTCTTATACAACTTATATCATTCGTATAAGTAGCACACAGCACAGTATATTTTGTTAAAATAGACCCATAGTTAGGAGACACTTAGCGAATATACTAGCTATCGGAACCTTTCCATTGATATTTAGAGCTGCTGATAAGTCCTAAATAAGGTTAAACGCACGTCCCAGGGTTCCACTGCTAACCACCATCTACCTCGTCTCATATTCTATTATTTTAAACAAAAGTGACTAGTCCGTTTTATTTTCAATAATGCTAACTTAAACAAATCAGATAACTTTATTATTTTCAAATAATTATTATTTAAATTATTATGAAATGTAAATGAGTTTATGATTATGATTGTTTATTTTTATAAGTGAATTTCGTTTAAATTTCATTTTTCATTTGTTTATAACAAATTTGAAATAGAAAAAAAATGACAAAATGGACGATCATTTATGAAATTTGTCTTGTCATCAATTCAATTTTCTAATTGTTCACTTGTGTCTACATGTGTGTATGTATGTATGTACGCTTGTTTGGTTGAAATTAAATTATTGAAAATTGAACTGACAGTTTCATTGTTTCTTCATTGGCTCCCAGAATCGATAGATAAATTCAATGCTTTGTTTTAAAAAAAAATGTTTACCGATATCGAACAAACAATGACTGACTAGTTCTAACGATTAACTGGATTATTCTGGAGCTGTGATTAATCAATACTGACTCATACTGATTGACTTTCACTGGAAATGAGTCATGAAAAGAGAATGGAATGAGGAAACATTTTCAACACCTACAAAATATATCAGTGATTAATTACATATTTTTTTTCGTTAAATAAAGGAAGTACTACTCATTATACAGCAATCAATCGCCATGACTGTAAAAATGAAAAATCGTACACTGTGCTTAGTTGTGACTAGCTTCGTGAGGATGTTCTCGGAGTTCTAGTGAGAAGACGTGATCAGACATGTCGGATGTAGGCAGTAACTAACGAAGATGAATGGATGAGGTTGCGCAAAACTCCTTAGATCGATCAGAGTTAGACATTAAACCGTTTAATACAGACCCTGAGCACAAAAGCTTATGCGTTCTCTCACAAGACCGATGGTCCTGTGTTCGAATCCTGCAAGTAGCGGGATTCGTGAAAGCGCATTTCAGTGCTTCTAGGTTTCTACTGGTGGTCTAGTAATAAATAATAAATCGTAAACAATGAAATATTTGAGCAAGTGAAAACATTTATATCACAGATGAAGCTAACTTTTTGGAGCATTTTACCGACTACAATCACCTTGGGTATCATTAACCTGATGTCCCATATCCAAGAGATCTTTGATGATTGCACTGTTTAGAGTAGACCTTTAATTTTTAAAAAAACATGTTCAAAAAATCTTAAATAATCACTCAACTTCAATATCGATTGAGATTGATGGTTTGTTAACAATGTAATCAAAGTGTGAAACATTGAATTTTGAAAAGATGATTCAATTTTATTGTGTTTAATTAGTTACGCCTGTTACCTTTAGTAGTAGAGCATAGGTCGTCGACCGGCACTCGCTAACCTTCTCTGTCATTTATGCTCAGTTCATTCATTTCACATCTGTCTCCATTTCTCGGCGCAATGTGTTCCTTCGTCTTCCTCCTTTCTTTTGACCTTGGGGATTCCAAATGAGGGCTTGAATTGTCATACAGTTGGGTGCATTTAGCTGTCCTATCTACTTCTAGCGCTGTTGGGGATGTTAGATCCCTAGAACTCGCTTGATAAATGTCTTATATTGGGTTTCACGTTTGTGAGTATGGGCTGATCAGTTAACCTTGAGATTTCATTTCCCACCAGGAAAATCCATGGCTGTGGTTGGCTGTTGTAGATTTTAGTGTTCTATTTTCGTAACTGTCGCAAGGACGTTTCTATGATGTATAAATAAACGAGAGTTGTATGCTTGATTGTATTGTGATTGCTGGGTGTTTGTAGAATATACTTTCTACGCTTACCAAGACTTCTGTTTTACAGCTTGGGATTCAAGGTAGCCTACCTGGACGTTGGTTCATTGTCTCGTTCGCGTTTATCGACTAAGGTGAACTCGTAATATAGCCTCAAGCGTACCTAGTGACGAACATAATAAGCGCTTCTTCCTAATTTCGCACTTATCTGCAATCCCCACAGTAGGTTATTGCTGATGGTGTCTGACCAACGGATCCAAAGTATTTTGTGTAGTCAATTGTTAATAAACACTTGTATCTTCCAAATAATGACTTGATTGCTCTAAATTTCTTGTCAGTTTTAAATTGAATCCACATTATTAATCGATGCGAAGTTGACACTGTTGAATAGTAACAATTTTAGGAGTAAAAAGAGGAAATTTTTATTTTTCTAAAAAAAAACACATTTGGTTATTCATGTATTCTTTTCATCCCGGATTTTTACAATAATTCACTTAATGACCTGATGTCCTCCTGACAGAATATTGTTTCTAATTTTTGTTTAAATTAGTATTAAATGTTCGTTCAATGTTCAATATTTCATATGTATACAGATAAAAAAAATTTTTTTCACAAACAAATAATGATAACATGAATTTACATTTACATATAAATAAATAGTAATAGTTTAGTTTGATGAAAGTTGTTCTTTCTGTGTTTGTTTATCGTTAACCATCTTCTCTTTTCGCGGTTTACATTTATTTGGGTTGTTTGTATGTGTATGTGTGTGTGTGTAAGCGTGAGCGCGCGCGCGCTTCTGTAAGCTTTCAAATCTCTTCAAATTTCATTTTGTGGCATGAATAAAACTTTTACTTATCAGCTTATTTTCCTACAAACACATATTTGATTTTAGTCGGGTTTTTTTCCCCTCACTTCATTAAAAATTATATTTGTAGAGTTTTGATTTAACAAGTAACTACTATGTGTGTAAGAGTGAGCGATAATTACATCATTGTCAATTCAAATCCTATAGTAGTAGTAGTAATGGAAAAGAGTAGGGTTGGGAGAAAGTATTCACGTAGTATAATTCAGTAAGATACATTAAGAAAGAGAAAGATAGAGGTGCACCAGCACAACTGCAAGTGATTCGGAGCCATGTCATTCGCAGTATCTAACCATCGGTCACGATAGTCTCGTGGACCTCAACCTGGTAGTCTACCCTTACCACTTGTCAGTGACTTCATGTACTTGTGCCATGTTTTGATTTGACCGCCCATAGCTTTCTACCAACCTTCACCCTAAACTCTGAAACATGACTCGTCGAGGCAGTCGCTGGCTGGGCATACGTAACACATGTCCCAACCACGTCAAATGATGAAGTTTCTATGCTTCATCAATTGATCTGCTATCCTTACCTAGGACTCTTTTCCTAAAAACAGCATTGCTTACCCTATGGTCCCAGAATACAGGAGCATTGCTTCTAAGACACGTATGGTTGAAAACCAGCAACTTACTAATATCTTGTACTCTCACTGGTCATGTTTCACAGCCATAAAGTGGGACAGAGCAAACTGGTGTGCAGCAAACTCGTCCTTCAGTTAACAGACAGATATCTCTCCTATGTCGTGAGTGACTCAAGTTAGCCAAAGCTAATCGAGCCTTCCTTATTCGTGCTAAGACTTCGTCAAACACCAGTCCATCAACTAGGATGAGACTCCAAAGATAAGTGAAGTGGTCAACACGTTCAACTACTTTACTCCGTATCACTAATTCAGCTACATATCCTGGAGCATCATTTCGCATTTCGACGGGGAGAATCGCATCCGGAACATTCTTGCATTTTTGCTTGCGGTAGTCAGAAAATTTTGTATTTTGATAGCGTCTTTATCAAACAACACAAAAGACTACATACGTTGCAAACCGAATTAATTAGGCTCTCACTGTAGTATTCCTGTAATTAGATGAGTAAGCTTGGAAGTTGACTGTAGGTATCAGTTATCTCAATATTGGAGAACTTTCCTTACTGACTCTTTTTATTATGAAGAAAACAATCTCTTTTTTTGAGTTTCTCGTAACTTAATTTGACTGACGATCAGACTCAGCAGCTGCAAACTTTGAAGCCAGGGCTAAACATTAATTGTTCATGCTTCAATCAAATCATGATATTCTAATCGATAATATTTTTAAGATATCGAACATGACTGAAATCTACTGTTTAAGATTTTTCATCTGAACTCCTTGTAACACTTCTCACTAACGATCATTAGTATACATATGATAATCCTCAGTTTGATCTTTGATGAAGGGAATTACTGAGATGAATCAACTACCAATTACTTACTGTTTTTTTAATGATTAACTAAACATCATGAGTCACTGGGTTTATAACAAACTATTATAGACTTTATTTAGCGTTTTTTAGCGAGCTAGTTTTCTATACGGGATTGGGTCACTAAATCCAGCCTCAACCCTCCTCTTCTATCCAGGCTTGGGAAATGGCAGTAGCCCAAGAGGAACTCTAGGTGGAATTTTACAGACTTTAGTAGTATAAGTATATAGTAGCTAGCAGTGGGATTCAGGACGCTCATTTCATCTTGTTCGGCGTTCGTCATTAAATGGATGTACCTGCACTCCGGGACTCAAACCTAATACCTTACACTACAAACGTCATCATATTATCATCCTTAGCTGCTGAGTCCAAGCAGCTACTGTCTTTGGGAATGAGTTCAAGCTTAATTAAATTGTATTACTTACTTACTTACGCCTGGGCCACCGACCAGTATTCTCCAACAAACTCTATCCTGGGCTTCCCTTTCCGATTCTGTCTAATGTTTGTTCATTCCTCTCATATCTTTCTCTATTTCTCTGCGTAATGTATTCCTTGGCCTTCCTCTTTTCTTTTTACCTTGAGGGTTCCAAGTGAGGGCTTGTCTTGTGACGCAGTTACGTGCTTTCCGTAATGTGTGTCCTATCCACCAACTCCACAGCTTCTTCCTGATTTCATTCTCCACTGGAACGCAATGTATCAATAATTTCAGCATTTATATGTCTGTCTCCTGTATATATTTTCTCCATACTCATATGAATTCCTTGTATCATATTAAATTCAATGTTCTTGTATACTTTATATGATCATTAATGAAAGTTATCAATTGACAATTGAACGTAGACTTTTTTTAACTATGACTCTCTACATACAATCTATACGATAATTATAAAAATGTCAAAAATGGAGACATTATTCATTCTTTATTTCATTTTTTTCATAAATCAACCCCATAATTACATAATTTAATAAGTTATGCATTGTGACTAGAGCAAATAATCTAAATGTTTCAACGTTCAATTGCTTTAATTGTCTCAAGGTCAAATTCTGTTCAATGGTGAATTGTTTTAAATGATATCATGTTGTTTGAATGAATGTGAATGCATTTCTCGTCTAATTCCATATTAATCAATGACACTAAAATTAATAAATCCATTAAGATAATATGATCATAAAAGTTTGTTTTTTTTTAGTTGTAGAAGACTAAAAATATATATATTCTACCGATAAAATTGTTTTATAAGAAAAAGCATATTTTTTCTGAAAATGAGTTAGTCAAAAATAGTATTACGATTGAGGCACTAAAAATATTATTCAATTCAGTTTGTATTTCATCGAATCCTTACACCCATATATGTATATATTGATCGACTTCAAGTTTTGTTGTTGTTCCTGAGTAACAACTGTCTTACACCTAGCATGGTTAAACTCCACTGTGACCAGTGGAAATGAACAAAGCAGATTCTAATTAAGGAAAAGGTTAGGAATAAACACTGGAGATAGATAGAACAGACATTGTGGAAAACATGACAGAAATCCATGAAATCATTGACGAGTGGACTTAGCCATGTCGGTAATTGTCGACTACCTGGTTGGGGTCCGCGAGATCATAATAATCGATGGACAGCAAGACCTTGAATGACATGGCTCAAAATCGTTTGCAACGGTGCCGGTGCATTTATTCTTTGTATTCTCTCAAATCCTAATCTTCTGGATTCTTCAACAACTCTAGTTTTGACTTTCTAAACTTTCCTCACTGAATCATACTTCTTGCATAATATCTTCTAATCCTAACCTCCCCGATTACTTCTGATACCCTTACTAACTCTTCTACTATTGGATTTGAATTGACGATTACATCTCTATGCTGATGTGGTATGGCGACATGAACTGATGTACTTACGTACGAAGTTCTACGTTGCATCTGACTCTCTGACTGTCATTGTGGAAAGCATCTAACTGTGTTACAGGTCCTCCAGCCCTTACTTGGAATTCTCAAGGCCAAATGAGAAAGAAGAAAGATCAAAGGACACATTACGCTGAGATTTGGAAACCGACACGAAAATAATGAACAGGAATAGAGTAGAACCGGAAAGGAAGGTGGAGAATGCTGGTTGGCGACCTATGCTCCATGATTAGTAAAAAGCCTTAGTGAGTAAGTAAGCTGGAAAACTTGGTGATAACATCTATGACTATGAAACTGTATGATATGACTTCAAACTCTAACATCCATTCTCAAGATTCCAAGTAATCGTGCTGACCACCTACTAACGTAAATGAAGAGATCTAGGTTCAAAATTTCTTCCTGACTATATCCAATCGCTTAATATTAAATAAAAACCACAAGCAGGAATCGAAACCATCCACATACTGTATAAATGTCGCAAACGAATGTAATAACTTTGATTTTCATCTGTCGCATTAAGCTGAGTTACACTTACATAATCATCCGAGACAACTGGAGATACACGTAGACACGTGAAATGGAATCTTCAAGGGAACTTTAATAATACAATATGAGCCAACTAAAAGTGCTCAGACAAAAAAGGTCATCTGAAAAGCATCAGAAAATATCCTAAGGAAGTGGAATGCCTTCTCTCTCGAGTAACCAGTGTGTGAGATTAGCACGTATCTCGATCAGATCTCGAAAGCCGTACATTATGATAAAATTACACTCCGACAAAAAGCATATATATATATATATATATATATATATATATATATATATATATATATATATATAATAGAATTTACAGTTTAGAAAGAAGTTAGGAATAAGAGCTTGAGATTGATAGGACACGTAATGTGAAAAGTATCTAACTGTGTTACAGGTCTCCAAGCCCTCACTTGGAATTCTCAAGGCCAAAGAAGAAGGGAGATAGAACAAAGAACACATTTCGCTGAGAATTGCAAACTGACACGAAAAGAATGAACAGGAATAGAGTAGAACTGGAGAGGAAGGTGGAGAATGCTGGTTGGCGATCTATGCTCCACGATTAGTAACATGCGTTAGTGAGTAAGTAATCTGCAAAACTTGGTGATAACAACTATGAATATGACATTGTATGATGTGCCTTCGAATTCCAACATCCATTCTCATGATTCCAAATAACCATGCTAACCAGTAATAACGATAATGATGAGAACTAGGTTCAAGATTTCCTTCTGATTATTTCTAATCGCTTAATATTAAATAAAAACGCATGAAATAAATCTCTATTTAAATTTAAAACAAAAATTACTCTAACCACTCATCTTGATTTCATTGATCGATCGATAAGTAATATAGTCGTCATTAGTCCAAATGACATGTAATCACAATGTTACTTTACAAAATATTCTCCAAGGATTTAGAAAGAAATATAATCACTGAAATTCTTTCTATTCATGTCGATTTTTTAAAGTGTTAGTGAGTGTTGTTTGTGAGTTTTGTATGTTGTTTTTTCTTCTCAAAGAGTTCTTTTGTATTCTTCACAAGATGAGGAGAACGTGATGTTTTATTTGATGTTATGTTGTGGTTTGTTAGCCCTTTTTGTAAAAATCAATAACTGTAAATCACTGTAACACATTTAAACAAAGATAAATGTCCGCATTCTTTTGATTGATTCATGTTTTAAACAAAGATCGATCATTGAATCAATTCAGAAATGCCATTTAATTTTAAATTTAAACTGTACAATTGTTTTCAAAGTTAAATTTGTTTCCTTCGAAACCGTACTCACATATACACAATCAAAAGAGTTGGCCCCGAAAGGAAGAATCTAACTACAGTAGTGGCTATTACTATCTCTTCACTAGTTCATCAAGTCTAACTCTTTGAACAAAGAAACAGTATGCGCCATTGTTAATTCTTCCACTTCGTCTTAAACTTCTGTCGAATTTTTCCACAATTTATGAGTTCTTGTTTTGGTTCCAATTATTTTTTTGGTTCTATTCATTAGACAATATTCTTGTTCTTAATCGATATCAAGTGTACAGCTATCCTGAACTTAGCACCCCCTTCATTAGCCGATTATTATATAACTTTCTTTCAATTTCTGATTTTCGCAAACAATTCATGAATGAATTATTGTTAGATCACTTTTAAAAACGTGGAAGCAGTGAAAGACGGCCATTTCTTCCTGGCTGGTATGAGACTCATCAGTGACATTATGCTTCCTTTAACTCCTGCTACTAGCTGGATTTGTACCCAGGACCTTAGAATACTCATTTAATGTCAGATTCGTCACTGGGTACGCTTGAAGCTATTACGAGTTCACTTTAGTCGATAAACGTGAACAACACAATGAACCAACGTCCAGGTAGGCTACTCTGATCCGAAAACTGCAAAACAGAGGACTTGGTAAGGGTAGAAAGTATATTCTACAAACATCCAGCAATCACAATACAATCAAACACACAAATCTCGTTTATTTATACATCATAGAAACGTCCATGGGATAGTCACAAAAATAACACACTAAAATACACAGCAGCTAATCACGGCCATGGATTTTACTGGTGGGAAATGTGTGATCCCAAGGTTAACTGATCAGCCAATGCTTGCAAACGTGAAATCCAAAATAAGGCATTTATCAAGCTAGTTCTAGGGTTCTTACGTCCCCAACGTTTAACCTCTGAATCACTGAACTGGCAGGCATCCACTTGTGTTAATGTCTAACTCTGATCAATCTAAGGAATTTTTGGGAAATTACATCAGCTGTAAGTATGCTTGTACGGTTTAAATCGTCGAACAGAAAAACTTCATTCAATTAATCACCTTTTTTTTAATGCGAGTAGAATATCAAATTGAATATTTGTCATTAATCACTTTTGTTTGACATCATACCCCATTGAAAATGTTACAACACTATATGATCAGTTGAAGTTAAGTGAATATTCTATTTTAAAAATGAAATGAATAAGAAACGTACTTACTTCATTACTTATGCCTGTTACCTCCCATGGTGCATTAGCAGCCGACCAACATTTTTGCAACCTACTCTGACTTAGGAGTTTATTTTGAGTTCTGTCAAATCGCTATACTCTTCCGGTTTCCCATAATGTTCGAACGTTCCATGTACCTATAATAATGGTTCCTTTGGATGTCCCACGGGGCATCGGTTTCATTACTCTCGAACGAACTCCGCTTTCATCACCTTCTAAATCCCAGGACAGATTTAAAATGGTTTAAACCATTTTTGGCAAGTTGATTTTCTACGGGATGGGGTTGCTAAACCTCATGCTCATTTCTTTTCCATTCTATGGGCTTATGACCTTCAGTAACCTCAGAGGAGCCCCAGGAGGGGTGAATAAGTAACGTCATTAGCGTATTATGTCACGGATAGCGAGTTGAAATTTTCATGTGATACACTAATATGTTAGATTTTTATTGAAATCAATAATCGTTTAATGGAAATTTGTTTCAAGTTGTGGACTTTTCAGCTGTGCATATCGACGACATCATTAGGAATTCAGCTCTTGACTTTCGTGTTTTTTGTTAGAGACTTGACCTTTAGATCATTTAGTTGCACTTCTATTAATTGAAGTCAGAAATGCAAGCCAGTGTATGACAATTCAGTAATTTGGGAGTTAAAACCTTAGCCATAATAATGCAAGCAAATATGTTAAGTTTTCGAAATGATAAAGAGTATTATACCTTCAACTATTGACCACTGAACACATTGAATATTTACTGAGTTTTGCACAAAGAATGAATAGAATGTGACTAGCAGTGGAATCCTGGACACGTGTTTCGTTCTGTTTAGGTCTCATCACCTGAGTATGACTGCCATATCCCAGAGATGACTTTCACTTCAGCATTCGAACCTAGTACCATTCGCTTAGAACTCGGTCACCTTACCCACCTAGTTACCTAGTCCAGAGAATATGCGACGAGGAGTCCCCTTGTTGATGTTTTGTCTGAAATACGCGTACTCTTGGTTAGTATATGGACATCCTATATGGATCGCCTCTAAGAAGTAGCTAAGTGAGTAGGGTGATGGCGTCCCCAGTAAGAACATCAACTCTGCTGTGGCTAGTACACTTAGGTGAGACGATGTTCCGCTAATTTTAACAAGTTTACTTTTACATTTTAAGATTAAATTTGACTGATGTTTGTATTTTCCTGCAGTTTTTAATGATTTGAAATTGTGTTTCAACAAATCTGTAGATTTCTCACTATTATTTGTATGTTGTTTTCATGGTTGATAATTGAATCCAGTATACAAGTTTCGTCTTTATTTAGCCTTCATCAGCTAGATTCACCCGACTTTTTTTTAAAGATATTCATAAATTGAATACTGAAGAGAGAGTTAAAATAAATTTAATGAAATAGACTGGAAAGAATTTTTGAAAAAAACTAAGAATCTTTCAAGAATTGTTCTACTTAAACTCTTGATTCCCTATCAACTGTATGCTTCATGGATTTGTAGCCAAGAATTGTATCATTCGTGGAAAGTGTACTCCAAAGGTTAGTCGTTTGCGAGCATGACTGAAAGTCCTGAGTTCAATTGCTGCAAGTAGCAAGAGTCGTGAATGCGCACTATGACTGATTAGTGGTACCATACCAGCCACGATGAAACAGTAGTCTTCCAGTGCTTCCAGCTTCCTAATGGTGGTCTTGAGAAAACTGAGGCAGGCGAGGAAGATTGTATTATGCAAATTTACAATCTGAGTCATTTAAAAACGAAAACATTACAATGAATACTTTATTTGCACACCATCTTTGAGTCGTGACTTCCAACACTTCATCCTTCTTCCATTCCTGTTGTTGCTTCCTTTCCTTCCTGTTGGTACTCCTCTTGCTTTTGCTTCATTTGCTTTCCGTTTTCCTCTTCTGACCGTGAGACTTCTTCTTTCACATCCCATCTTATACTACTTATATCGTTCGTATAAGTAGCACACACTATAGTCTAACGTAGATCACTTCGTGATTTCACTGCAGTAACTCAACAATCTCTACAACTCTATAACACAAACGACATTTACAAACGTACTAAGTTAAAACATTTAATTAGCTCTTCTCAAGTTTAATATGGTTTTTTTTAATTCAATATCTACTGGAAGCTAAATTTAAACTGAAAATTGTTCACACCTTTTTTTTCAAACAAAAAAAAATTTTATTTCTCTATTGATATTGATCTGGTTTTGTTTTATCTATTTTCTCTATCAATTTGGGTGTAACTATATCACTTACCAGTGAGTGACCTTGAATGACCGTAAAATAAGCATACGAACCTTTATCCCTTTTCTATTGATCCGTCAGATAGAAACGTTGCTCAGTTAATTTACATTTCATTATGACATTTAAAATTAAAATAGATTAAAGTTTATTGTTTTGTGCTTGTTAAGCTGTAAGATGGATGTAATGACGCGGGGGTGACAATTAAAGTGTTTTTTTTTTAATTTGACTCTTAATCTTAATAGAATTGCTAAATTAGTAATTGGGGTTTCAGATAAAAATTTATAAGTTTGCTTACATATTCACGTGATCGACTGGATTGTGAACACGTTAGCATCTGGAGGGAAAGCACGGTATTCAGTGGACAGCTAGGACGCAGCTGGACGATCTGGACTTCGCAGATGACCAGGCTCTTCTATCGCACACGTAACAACAAATGCAGGAGAAGACGACCAGTATAGCAGCCAGCCTTTGAAGCAGTAGGTCTCAACATACACAATGAAAAAAGTAAAATTCTCCGATGCAACACAACGTGCACCAACCAAATCACTCTTGATGGCGATGTCTTGGAGGATGTTAACAACTTTACATATCTTGGAAGCATCATCGACGAGAAAGGTGAATCCGATGTAGATGTGAGGGTGCGGATTGGCAAAGCTAGGTCTGCATTTCTATAGTTGAAAAATATCTGGAACTCCAAACAACTTTTAACCAAAACCAAAATCAGGATTTTCAATGCAAATTTGAAGACAGTTCTACTGTATGGAGCGGAAACTTGGAGAACTACGAAAGCCATCATCCAGAAGATACAAGTGTTTATTAACAGTTGTCTACACAAAATACTTTGGATTCGTTGGCCAGACACCATCAGCAACAACGTACTGTGGGAGAGAACAAACGAGACTCCAGTGGAGGAGGAAATCAGGAAGAAGCGGTGGAAGTGGATACGACATACACTACGAAAAGCACCCAACCGCGTCACGAGACGAGCCCTCACATGGAACCCTCAAGGCAAAAGGAAAAGAGGAAGGTCAATGATCACATTACTCCGAGATATAGATAAAGATATGAGCGGAATGAACAAACATTGGACAGAACTGGAGCGGGAAGCCCAGGACAGAGTTGGTTGGAGAAAACTGGTGGGCGGCCTATGCTTGATTGAGGGTAACAGGCGTAAGTAATTAATTAAGTTAAATATTCACGTCTATAACTCATCGTGCGACGTAGGCAGCCGACCAACATTCACCACAGAACTTTGTCTTCTTTTCTTCTTTCTAGTTCTTACCAGCTGCTATTCATTCGTTCCATGTTTGTCGGAGATTCCAGACGTAAAGTGGTTGTTTTTGGTCTTATTTTTCCCCTTTGATATTGAGGATTGTAAGTTAGAACTTGCGTAGTGTTGCAGTTTGATGATTGAGTGATTTTGTGTGACACCGGTTCTCACTTGGCGAATTTTACGTAG
>OX103979.1:74799484-74846892 GCA_944470395.2 Schistosoma turkestanicum | reverse complement strand
CAATCATTGACTTATAAATTACCGTGATTAGTTGGAAATTTTCTTAGAAATATACAGATTTATTTAGAGTAACTAATGCTTGAAGACGATCTAACTGAAAACGATATTTTTGAGGACGTTAGATCCTCAGAACTCGTTTGATAAATGCCTTAAATTTGGATTTTATTCATGGGCTGATCAGTCAACTTTGAGATCACAATTTATACCAGGAAAATCCTTGGTTGTGATTGGTCACTGTGTTATTTTAGTGTGCTACTTTTGTGACTGTCCTAAGGACGTTTCTATGATGTATAAATAAATGCGATTTCTGTGCTTGAATGCATGCGCTTGCTTGGGTGTTTGTAGAATACACTTTCTACGTTATATCAAGACTTTCTCGTTAGTTCCTTTGGGTCAACGGATCAGAGTAGCCGACCTGGACACTTGTTCATTGTCTCGTTCTGGTTTATCGACTAAGGTGAACTCGTCATGATTTCAAGCATATCAGGTGACAAGAATAAGAGATATATGTTAGTCACTTTAATATGTGTTGTTCTAACTCACAATATATAGATTTTTTCAAATTTCAAAATTACATTGACGATTTAAATTCATTGAGAGAATATTCAGTTGGTTTGTAAAGTTGAATGTACATTTCATTGATGCTAAAAAACAACCTTGATTTTTTTGTCTATAATCGAGCATAGATGATCAACCAGTATTCTTCAACCTACTCACTCATCCACCTTCTTTTCTAGTTCTGTCCAGTCGTTGTTCATTCTTTTCATGTTTGTTGCCGTTTCTCAGCCTTACTCTTTACTTTTGAACTTGAGGGTTCCAAGTGAGGGCTTGGCTTGTGACGCAGTTGAGTCCTTTCCGCAGTGTATGTCCTATCCACTTCTAACTCTTCTGCCTGATTTCTTCCTCCAACATAAGTTTATTGCTGACGAAGTATTAAGCATAACAACTGACAATGAACACTAGTATCTTCACAATTCTCCAAGTTCTCACTCCGTATACTAGAATGGTTCTGAAGTTCGTATTAAAAATTGTGACTTTTCTTGTTGGTTGACCGATAGTTGTTCTGAGTTCCCGATGTGCTTCAATACTGCCCTAACTTCTTTAATCCATACGTTCACATCTGCATCAGACCCAACTTGTTTACGACTCATGCTGTCCAGCAGATAGTTACATAAATGTATCCATCTCTTTTCCAGAGCTTCCTCGTCGAATGTGATTCGGCTAGAATATGCGTTTTATCTTCCTAAAAGTAATTTAAACAATATTAAAATCAGTAATTTTTAATTAAACCAAAATTTTTTGTTTCGGTTAAAAAATTAAAACAGAGAACATATTTTTCAAAAAAATTCTAAATTTCAAATTAGCGCACAAAATAAATAAATAAAAAATTCTTTTTCATTTTAATAAAACAAGAGTTCATTCATTTTAAATTTGATTATTTGATTATGTTATGTTCTGTTTATAATTTTTAAAAAAAATAACTATACTACTGACCTAAACTATAATCAATATCACTGGCATTTGTGAGATAAAAATTAATCTTCTTTTGTACGAGAAATTAATACTTTCTTTTTTCAAATTATTCTTACAAAATATTAAGAAATGAATTTTTTTTTTAAAAACTTTACCGACTTAATTCTCATTGAATATTGAATAGATAAATTAAGAATTGAAAAATTTGTTAAACTTTTTTTGTAAATTTAGTGTTTTTCATCAGTAGTTAGATTTAAATTTGAATGAATTATGTTCTGTTGATCATTAGAAATCTGGAAGCGTTGCTCGTATATCCTGGGACACCCGAGTGAGCAACGCTGTTATTAGGAAGCGGGTTCTAGGTAAGAATGGCAGATCAATAGATGAAGTGCTGAAACTTCATCAGTTGAGGTAGTTGGGACATGTGTTACATATGCCTAACCACCGACTGCCTCGACGAGCTATGTTTTGTGGTATAGGAGTAGGTTGAAAGAGAGCTAAGGTTGGCCAAACCAAAACATAGCAGAAATCTATAAACTCACTGACTAGTGAACTGAGTCATGTTGATAGATGTAGGCTACCTGGTTGGGGTATACGAGGTGATAGTAGTTGATGGTTAGAGACTTTGAATGACATGGTTCAAAATCGCTTGCAATGGCGCAAGTACATCCACTCATTGTATTCTATGAAATTCTAAACTTCTTAATTCCTTATCACTTGATCTTTCTCTTTCTAAACTTATCTCACTGAATTAAACTTCTTGAATAATATCTTCGCTCCCTAATCTTCTCTATTACTGCTCATTCTTCTACTATATCTAACACTATGGGATTTAAAATTGACAGTTGTGTCTCTTTGCTAATGTGGTGTGGCAACCTGAACTTGTGTACTCATGTACGACGTTGGTTGGCAGATTTCATCCTAGTAGTGCACTCTTAAGCAGTGCACATCCTTGACCCTCGTCAGCAGGAATAGAACCAAGAAGATTATGTCTTGTGTACTAACGCTTAGCCTCTAGACCACTGAGTCAGCCGCCATCCGACTGTGTTAATTTCTCACTCTAATCATTTCAGAGTACTTCATGACCACACCTAATGTTTTCTGTGAGCAACTGGTTCACATTCAACTGGGTCGAATTTCACTGGTCATAGCCTCTCACTAGAACTCCTGGAGATGTCCTCACTAAACGAGTCACTAGTGAACACTTTTTATCATTATCAGTGTAGAGTTAGGGAGATTGTTAAGTTTCACTGAAATGCGTACTGCTGATGAGTCCAATACGAGGACGAAACGTCTGTTTTCCAATGCCTCCAGGTTTCTAATGGTGGTCTAACAATGAAATAGGAAAGTTTCATGTTGTTTCTACCGAATAAAATCATAGAGATGAGATATTTGAGTTTTAATTAATCAGATATCTTTTTCTCTCTGAGAAACAATGATGTTACCAACCAAAGGCAAAAATACTGAATTTTCTTGGAGGTCATACTGAAATTTGCTTAAATTATTTTGTGGAAATGCTGACTCGATCATTGTTAGATCGCCAATAGAAACCTGGAGACACTGAAAGACAGCCATTTCGTTCAAGTATGGGAACACTTATCAGTAGTAGTAAGCATCCATGACCCCGCATGTAGGAATCGAACTTAGGACATTCAGTCTCATAGGCGGACGCTTGACATCTAGACCACTGAACCGGAATCCAATAGTCCTATTCATCTCCATAACCCTACAATCAAAGTTATCATGTACTCACTAGTAACTGGCCATAAGGGGAAGTTCCTCCAAGTTCTAGTGAGGAATCGTGACCAGTTGCCCACCGAAGACAATGAGTGGATTGGTTGAAGTAAGGCATCAGCGCCAGTGAATACTGGTCCAGTGGTCTAGAGGTTAAGTGTTCACGCTCTCAAGATTGAACATGATAGGTTCGATTACTGCATGCAGGTTTCGCGGATGATCACTGCCACTGATGAGCAGTTCAATACTAGGACGAACCGGATGTCTTTCAGTGCTTTCAAGTTTTTGACGGTGATCTAAAAATGACTGATTCACGATTTCAAAGAAACTCAACAACGAACTTCATAACCCTTATAGTTTAAAACTTATTCGATTGTAAAATTTAAATACTATTATTTTAACCGAATATTTTTTTACAAGTTACAAAAATTCCGTTCTTTTTTTCTTAATTTTCATAAATAAATAAATAAATATTTTATTCAAAAATTAATTTTTTAAAAAAAACAACAAAATAATCATTTATTTGGCATAAGTAAGCAATATACTACTTAAATGAATAATTAATCATGTTCATGCACATGTAGTAAGTGTATTCTAAGCATACAGTCAGTCATTTTATAAAATTTGTTTTTTTCTTCTCTGTCTAAATAACTAAAACAATAAACTAGACATTGTAGGAGTGAGTTTTTTTTCTTTTGGGTGTGCAAATAAACGTACAAGTGAATTAATTATTCTGCACATAAGATACCTTTTTGAATATTATTTCTGTTAAATAGGAGAGTTATGCATCTTTACGACGATTATGTATGTAGTCGTCAGTGGTTAGACAAGGCTTTTATTATTATTATTATTATTATTAATATTATTATTATTATTAAGTCTACTGAATAATCAACCTTCTTACCTACCTTTCTATCAATTTGTCTGAATACTCACTGAATTATTTATTATTAGTCTGATAAACCAGTGTACTTTAAAAAAAAGCCGATTGCCAAGTAGTAGTCGATCTATGCTGAACACTAAATTTCTCAAAGTTGAACTAATTTCTTAAAGTACTGTAGTTAGATTAGGATAATAATATTGTGGTTAGAGATGATTAAGGAGAATTCGGAATCTTTGGTTGGATAACAGTGAAGATTACTTACTTGCGTACTTACTTACTTACTTACTTACTTACTAACTTACTTACTTACTTACTTACTTACTTACTTACTTACTTACTTACTTACTTACTTACTTACTTACTTACTTACTTACTTACTTACTTACTTACTTACTTACTTACTTACTTACTTACTTACTTACTTACTTACTTACTTACTTACTTACTTACTTACTTACTTACTTACTTACTTACTTACGCTTGTTACCTCCAGTTGAGCATATGCCGCCGACTAGCAATGTACTACTTACTCTGTCTTCCGCCTTCCATTCTAGTTCTGTACAATTATCGCTCACATTCCTCATGTATGTCTCCATTTCTCGACGTAATGTACTGTTTGTTCGTACTGTTTTTCTTTGTCTTGAGTATTCCAAATGACGGCTTGAAGGCTTGTGACGCAATTGGATGGTTTACTGAATATGTGTCCTATCCACTCTCTGATTTCTTCCTCTGAATGAAATTGGTTTGTTATCTGCCACAACAGTTTGTTCATGTCTGTATCTGGCCAACGGATCCGAAGTAGTTTGCGTGTACAGGTGATATCAGTAAAAATTAATCCCAATAACGAAGATAAATCCATTTCAGTTCATTTTCAAATGATTAGAATTATTCCACTGTTAATAGCTTGACTGCGGTTTCATCAGTCTCGCTTTTGTAATCTTGAATTTAGGAGCTAAGTGATAACGAATGAGATGGCATTCAAGGCGAATTGTACTACGTTCGAGTCCCGGAGTGGACATTCTCTCTTCTACTTTACGGATGTGAAATATAAAGTAATAGATAAGTATGGTAAATAAACTGATGAAGCAACGTAACTTAATCAGTTGAGGTGGTTGAGACTTGTCTTATGTATGCCTAATGTAGGGTTCGTCACTAGGTACGCTTCAATCTATTACGAGTTCGCCAGCGTCCAGACAGGCTACCTTGAATCCCAAGCTGTAAAAAAGAAGTCTTGATAAGCGTAGAAAGTATATTCTACAAACACCCAGTAATCACACAGTACAGTCAAGCATACAACTCTCGTTTATTTATATATCATAGAAACGTCCTTGGGTCAGTTACGAAAATAGTACACTAAAATATACAGCAGCCAATCACAGCCATGGATTTTCCTGGTGGGAAATGAAATCTCAAGGTTAACTGATCAACCCATGCTGGCAAACGTGAAATCCGAAATAAGGCATTTAACAAGCGAGTTTTGGGGATCTAACATCCCCAACATCTAACCAACGACTGCCTCAAAAAGCCATGGTGTCTGATGTAGGGGTAGGCTAGAAGAAGGCTAGGGGTGGCCAAAACAAAACATGGCATAAATCCATAAAGTCACTGACAATTAAAGTGAGTTGTATTAGTAAGTGTAGACTAACTGGTTGAAGTCTGGCAAATAATCGTATCCAGTGGTTTGAGACTCTGAATGACATTGCTGAAAATAGTTTTTAATGGCGAAGTTGTATCTATTCTTTATGTTCTCTCAAATTCTACTCTCCTGAATTACTCATAACCGTTTTGTTTGTTGTTTTCTAAATTGATTCCTCTGAGATATACTTCTCGATCTTCTCCATTATCACTAACGCTTCTACTATATCTACTACGATGGGATTCGAATTACCAATTCTATCTCTCTCTGTGCTAGTATGGTATAGGAACTTTAACTGAAGTACGTACATTAGAAGTTGTATGTTGTATCTAACTGACTGACTGAATGACTAACTGAGTATGGTTTCTAGTACTAATATGTGTCACCTGTCTTCTTAAAACACTCCTGTCGTTGTATTCAGGTATTTTCCTCAGTGTATTTCAGTATGTTTGTATATGATATATCAGAGAAAACTCTAAAATCTTACAAGACCGGTGATTATTTTAGTGTGTATCCGCTCAGTAATGCACTACACTTCTTTTTTCTGGTTGGCTATTTTATGGGCCAGTTATTTGTCTACCGGATGTAGTCACTGATCTCCCACACTCAGTCCTCCTCCTTTATCCGGGCTTGGGACTGTGAGTAGACGCAGATGGGCTCCAGGTGGAGTTTATAGTATACTATACTCTGAAATATTAACATCTTTCACGATGTTGACTTTCAAACTTTTGATCAGTATTATTAGTAGTAGTAGTATAATTCTTTTTCTTTTATTTTTCTTTTCAAAATTAGTTTATAGTTTTGTACTGGCTAATGCACGTATAGTCGACTATCCAATTGTATATTGTAATGAAGGTTTCTCTCGATTAACTGGTTATAGTCGAGTGGAAATTATGCAAAAAAGTGGCAGTTGTGCATTTTTCTACGGTGAACAAACTACCAAAGAAATGCGTGAACGTTTATTAAAAGCACTGGACACACAAACACCAGATCAGATTGAAATGTTATTTTATAAGAAAAATCGTAAGTTGTCCATTTAATGTTAAAATGACATATATATTATTCGCAGTTATATGCAAGAGTAATTTTACATTGGTTTTCAGGAGAACCAAGGAGACTGTCCACTTGTTAACACTACAACATGGTGCAACCATCACGCAGTTACTTGATACCCCGGTGGGCTATTCCCATCACATATATACCCTAGTGTATATATATATAGTAATTATTTCTGATCCGTGATTGTGTCGATCGATATGTGAAACATGAACGGGCTAGTTTCACGCATCCCGTTTAGATGACTGTCAAGCTCATTATTATTAGCAACCTGTGATTTGCATAACAGTGTCCCAATGGCTATGACCCTTGGGAATGTTGCAAGAAAATGAATCCGGCCACCCGACTAACCAAATTTGTATATGAACTATTAGCAATACTTGCCAAAGTAATGCCAAGCCATCCGCAATGTTTACAACGAACCTCCGGTCTCATAGGCAACCTTCAGCTCTATAGAGCAGTATGTAGTATATAGTATTGCTTCAGATAGCAAGAGATGCCTCCCAGCTTGATGCCAATAGGCTCAAACACTCTTATTACTCTTTTCTCACATTCTGGGTAATGATTTTTTCCGCAATAGCGAAATTTTCATTTTTTGGACCATATGATGAGACACATGAGTTAGAGGTAGTATCCCTTACATATATATGACCAACTTGGTGGTACTTGTCTGTAAATTTTTAGTGTGTCTACTTTTCAGTATTCAATCTATGTGTTATATCCAACATTTTCTCTTTTGTTTACTAAATGAATATACCAAGCAAAAGAGCATAATTTTCATTGGGGATTTCATTTCAAGTTCTAATTTTCGAGATTTCATTATGGTTTTTTAATCAAGCATTTGGGGATGCTCTACAGCAGTAGGTTCATAGAATAAATATGTACATAGCATTAAGAAAAAATACATACGTATTTGCAACACTGACTCACTGAACGGACAAGTGGATCTTCGGAAATTCCTAGCTATCAGACTTTTTTTGAATATTGAAAAAGGCTGGTTTTCTCAACCCTACACGTCATGAATTCTGAAGATCTCAGGTTCGATCTGTCGTTGAGTTATCAATGTGAACTGTCTGACAGTCTAATACAAGGATGAACTATCAGTCAGTCAGAAACAACATAGAACTTAATACTTGCGCACATCGGTTCAAGTTGCCATATCACATCAGCACAAACAGATGGAATTGTAGGGAAACTATCTAATCGTTTCAAAGAATATACATTATTGTTGGTTATTTGAAGAAAATCGTCAGTAAATGACAGACCTACGTTTTTCATTGATTTACACATGTGACTAAAGTGAATCTGGAATTTGTAAAGAACTAACTATGCTTTGTATGAATCAAACCAGTAACTTGATTACTTACGTTACACTGTTACACCTGATAGAGCGTAGACCTCCGACCAGTATTCTGCAAGCCACTCTGTCATCCGCCTTCTTTTCTATTTCTGTCCAATTATTTCTCACTCTTCTCATACCTGTCTCCATTCCTCAGAATAATGTGTTTTTCTGCCTTCCTCTTTTCCTTTGACCCTGACGATTCCAAGTGAAGGTTTGTCTTGTGATGGAGATGGGTACTTTACCCAATGTGTATCCTATCCAATTTCAACTTTTCTTCTTGATTTTCTGTTCCGCTGGAATCTGGTTTGTTCTCTTCCACCGAAGATGTTATTGATAGTATCTGGCAAATGGATCCAAATTATATTTCGTTGACAACTGATGGCTTTCGTAGTTCCCCAAGTTTCCGCCCCCTACATTGAAAATTGTGACTTTTCTCTTGTTTGGCAGTTGCTTTGAGTTTCAAATGTTCTTCAGTTGTAAAAATACTGAGCTCGCTCTGCCGACCAGTGCCTTCACATCTGCATCAGATCCACCGTGCACCTTGAATTATTCTGCCCAGTTATGTGAAGGTTTTTGTATCTTCCAAAGCTTCGCCGTCAAGTGTGATTAGGTTGGTGCATGTTGTGTTGCATCGGAGAATTTTGCTTTTTCCCTTGTGTATGCTGAGACTTACTGCTTCTGAGGCTGCTGCTACACTGGTCGTCTTCTCTTGCATTAGTTGTTCCGTGTTAGATAGAAGAGCCAGGTCATCTGCAAAGTCCAGATCATCCAGCTGCATCCTGGCTGCCCATTGAATACCGTGCTTCCCTCCAGACTCTGACATCTTCATAATCCAGTCGATCACCAGGAGAAAGAGAAAGGGTGAGAGTAAGCAACCTTGCCTAACACCCGCCTTCACCTCGAACGAGTCTGTCAGCTGTCCTCCGTGCACGATTTCGCAGTTTAATCCTTATGATGTTGACTATCTTGTCAGGCACACCGTAGTGTCGAAGAAGCCTTCATATTGTTGTCCTTTTCACACTATGAAATGCTTTCTCGTAGTCAATGAATTTGAAGTAGAGTGGTGAGTTCCATTCAACTGATTGTTCCACAATGTTTCGCAGTGTTGCGATTTGGTCAGTACACGATCGATGCTTACGAAATCCGGCCTGCTGATATCGAAGTTAGACGTCAGCGGAAATCTTCATTCTGTTTAAATATACCCTGTTGAAGACTTTGCTTGGTACTTGTACCCCATTCCAACAGTAGCTGGATCATTAGACACACACTGAAATTACACATTTGAAATCATGGATCGATCAATGTTAGACTGCCATTAGAAACCTGGTATGTGACTCACCTCGCAGTATCCGAACCCAGCAGAACCTTCGGTCTGCTTAACTTCTGGACAACTTAGCCGGTATCTAATGGTGTAAATATTTAACTTCGATCAATCCACAGACTTGCACAACGTCATACACTGCTTCGGTAGTTACTGTCTACATCCAAACCAGCTGAACTTCACTGGTCACAAATTTCCATTAGAACTCGTAGAATTAATCCATTTAGAATGTCCATTATCTACTTTTTTTGAATTAATATCCACTATTTATGAAATTCTTATGAAAATATTTTTCTCAATTAAATATTTACCTGTTTTTCTTAAAAATTCTATTAATATTATTTTAGGTGTATCATTTTGGTTACTTGTATGTGTTGCACCAGTACGTAATGAATGCGAAGAGGTTGTGTTATTTTTATTAGCTTTCAAAGATATCACAGCATTGAAAACACCATTCGATGATGATGAAACGGTTAAAGGTAAATTATATTTATGTATTGGTTATTATTTTATTTGAAATGTGTAGTTTAAATTAAACTAATTTTGCTGGTCGTCGGACTGACCGCTTTTGCGGTGGAAGTGGCTGCGTTACAGTCGAAGTCGGGTTCACCAATTCTGTGGAGATCGGTTATCGATATAATCTCATTAAACTTCGTATACTGCTCGTCCTGATAACCGTTACTAGATAACATTCGACAGTGCAGACCATTCAGAAGACGAATACGAAGCGTTGAATGAGTGTTTTGTCGCATCACAGATCACAAAACCACATGCATGCGAAGCGAAACTGAGAGTGACGAAGAGCGAGCAAGTAAGAAGGATTGAAATGAGTCATGAAATCATTGAAGAGGCTAATATTAAAGCGGGTAGAATGAATATATGTGTATAGAGGCGCAGTAACCAATGCTCAGTCATAGCTGCTCATACACAATCCGACAATAATCAAAGCATAATGGTACAGATAAGTTCTTGGTATACGAATAACTTACTTACGTCTGTTGCCTCCCAAATGGAGCATAGGCCACCGACCAGTTTTCTCCAACCAACTCGACCTTGGGCTTCCCTTTTCAGTTCTGTTCAATTTTCATTCATTTTCCTCATGTCTTTCTCTATTTCTCGGCGTAATTTGTTCCTTGGCCTTCCTCTTCACTGAATGACTCTGTCTGTTAAATAAATTAATCAAAAGGGTGGCTTAATCAAATTAAACGTGAACAGACTCGAATGTGAGTTGCTTTATGATCAACATTTGGTTAAATATCGACAATCATTATTATAACCAAACAGTTGTATCAGTGAACGTTTTACCGGACATTTTATTGATTCGTACACTTACAACGCATTTTTGCTTCTCACTACGACGCCTCAATGTAGATGTTCTAGTCGAAAGACGATGCACATGTCTACAAAACAATTAAGTTTGGGTGCCAAGTGTTATCCCAAAAATCTCGTATTGAAATACAGAAGACAGGATAGTCTAGATGAAATAAATGTGTTCACTGGCGATTTAGTGGTATCAAAAGAATACCGAAACGTTCCAGAGAATTGGGCGAAGGTACAGAGCAACCGAAGCGAGATGGTGACCGGAAAGAGGCGGAGCATGTGACCGTAGCGTAATGTTAGTATATATATACAAAACGTACAAAGGTCATTACGTACACCGAAAGTACGAATGAACAAATATTCAATAAAACTGGTGTTACTAAATAACCAATCGTGTTTTTCTTCATAAAAGTGAAATCACTACAACCTGACTAAATCTTAAACAGTATGACTGTGTTTCACAACTCAACTTATACCATAAGTTTTTCTTCGAACTCGCTCATTTCGCAGACAGGAACTTCGATTCGAGATCGTAGGTGAGTAGATACACATAATATAAATAATTATTTAGTACAAGATTATTGATAAATTAAACAGTCTTCAAATGAAAAAAATCTGATACTCGTAAGAGCAATAATGATAAGGCGCTGTAAAAAATATCTCTACTATTTCAAATTGTCACCTCCGAATTGAGCTCTTCTAGAGTTACTGCCGGCCCCACTCCCGGACAAAGGAGGACAGTTGGTTATGGGGTTAACGACCACATCCGTAGAAATCCAACTCGTTAAAAAAACGCTAACCAGAAAAACAGTTCGCTAATCGGTCTATGCACCGTTAGAGGTTCTGTGGCAGTGTCTATCATTGAAAGGTGTACCAAAGAAGTACATTAACCTTATAAAAGCCCTTTACTCGAACACCACTGGTCGAGTGAAGGCTTATGGCGAACTGTCATCGGAATTCTCTACTTCAAGTGGTGTCCGTCAGGGATGTCCACTATCTACATTCTTGTTTAATTTTATCATAGACATGCTCCTATAAATAACCTTATCCATGTCTGAATTGTCAGGAATAGACCTGCTACCAGGTGTATCGCTTATTGACTTAGAATATGCTGATGACGTTGTCCTACTTGGTGAAGACGCTCACAAAATGCAGTCTTCTGACTACCCTAAGCAACAATGCATGCATGTTCGGGATGCGGTTCTCACCCTCGAAATGCAAAATGTTGCTTCAAGACTGGGTTGCATCAGCACCTCAACTAGTGACAGGGAGTGAAGTAGTCGAACGTGTAGACCGCTTCACTTATCTTGGGAGTCTCATCAGTGCCAATGGCCTGGTTACTGATCAAATCTCAGCTCGGAAACAGAAGACTCGATTAGCTTTTGCCAACCTGCGTCACTTATGGCGTAGGCGTGATATCCGTTTGCTGACTAAAGGACGAGTGTACTGTGCAGTAGTTCGCTCCGTCTTACTTTATGGCTGTGAAACATGGCCAGTGAGAATAGAAGATATTCTTCGGTTATAGGTTTTCGATCATAGGTGTCTTCGAAGCATTGCTCGTATATCGTGGGAAGATCGTGTGAGCAAATCTGTTATTGGGAAACGGGTGCTAGGTAAGGATGGCAGATCAATAGATGAAGTAATGAAACTTCATCAGTTGAGGTGGTTGAGACATGTGTTGTGTATGCCTAACCACCGACTGCCTCGACGAGCTTTGTTTTGTAGTGTAGGAATAGGTTGGAAGAAAGCTAGGGGCGGCCAAATCAAAACATGGCAGAAATCCATGAAGTCATTGACGAGTGGACTTAGCCATGTCGGTAATTGTCAACTACCTGGTTGGGGTCCGCGAGATGATAATAATCGATAGTTAGAGACCTTGAATGACATGGCTCAAAATCGTTCGCAATGGCGCCGGTGCATTTATTCTTTGTGTTCTCTCAAATCCTAATCTTCTGGATTCTTCAACACCTCTAGCTTTTACTTTCTAAACCTATCACATTGAATCATACTTCGTAAATAATATCTACTAATTCAAACCTCTCCGATTACTCCTAATCCCTTTACTACCCCTCCTACTACTCGATTTGAATTGACAGTTGCATCTCTGTGTTAATGTGGTGTGGCAACTTGAACTGATGTACTTACGTACAAAGTTCTACGTTGCATCTGACTGACCGACTGACTCAGAGAAAACCAGCGTTAGTAAGTAATTTCAACTTGTCGAATAGAAAACAACACTCATTTTTAGAAAACAAAAATTTAATTCATGAGGAGAAAAAACAAACAAAACAAAACAAAAGCCAACTGAATAATAATTATACATTTTCAATTAGAATTTATATCATTTTTGTTGACAAAAAAACAAATTAATGATCCCCAGTTCAAATTTTTGAAAACATTGAACTTTGAATAGAAAATTAACTGATAATTAGAATCTGTTGACCTTGACCAATAGAGGAGAATAAAAACGAAACTAATACTAATCATGAGTAACTAACTTATTAATTAAAATATCAACATAACTCGACAATTATCACATCCGGTCGAGTGGTAACACTATCATCTATAAACTTATATATATTGTGAAATTTCAATTACAGCTAACAAGGTTATATATATATACATATAAATATACAGTGAAACGCAACTTAGAAACTGGTATGTTTGCATATTGGTTCAAGTTCCCTACCTAAGTAACAACACAGAGAGGTTAACACACGAACCCCCAATCACGTAGTCTACAACTGTTAACATGGTTTAGTCTGACTATCTGACTATCTCGGCTATCTTTCTACCAGCCTACTCCTATATTAGATAACATGGCTCATTGAGGTAGGTAGTGAATGATTGGACACACGTAGAAGATGTTCCAAAATTCATTTCCAAATCCTAATTGAGGTATTGCTTAATTTGGTGATCCTAAAATTAACTTACGAATATCCTTGGTTCTTAATGACCGACCATATATCACATACATAAATGAGAACGAATTGAATTGTTCCATAGCAAACTCATCCTTTATTTGGTAGACAGATATCTCATCTACACCACATGGGAATTGAGTTGATAAAAACCAGTCACAATATCTGAATAGAAGCTGAAATTTTGTCACATATCCAATTATCATATCTGATCGAACTCTCTCTAGATTAGTGAATCGGTTGACAAATTAAAAAAATTGACTTCCTGTCAGTAATTTACACGTTGATTCATCATCTAATTTGTGTCGTTTATTCAGGTTGTGAAAAATGTGAGAACTATGATTTTTAGTATAACTTGAGTAAAATTGAATCTGTTCAATAGTAAATGATGGTTGACTATTGATCTGAGTTATATTTTGATAGATGAAAACTGTCTGATTTGTATATATGAGATCATCGTTGAAAAAGTTAGATCAAATGACTTCGAATCCATTGTAATGCGGTCAATGAATTCACTTTCTATCCTAAAATATTTACACAGTTTTTTCTGTGATTTCGAAATCATGAATGGATCAGTGTTCAATCACCATTAGAAACCTGGAAGCACTGAATGATGGCCGTTTCCACCTGATGTGATACTGTTGGGGACGGTAGATCCTCAGGACTAACTTGATAAAGGTCCGAATTTCGGATTTGATTCATGAGCTGCTCAGTTTTACATTTCCCACCCGCAAAATCTTTGACTGTTATTGGTTGATGTATTGTTTTAGTACGCTCTGCAAAAGACATTTCTATCATGTATAAATAAACTCAATATGTGTGCTTGTCAACCTGATATTATCTGGGTGTTTGTAGAATACACTTTCTACATCTTATCGAGATTTCTTCATCTACTTAGTGGGGTCTTGAGGCTCTCGGACTAGAGTAGCCTATCGTGTCACTGGACCATTTGTGTTCGCTATCGTTTACCGAGTAAGTTTAATACGTAATAGTTCAAGCATATCAATTGACGAATATATCAGAGACTCTTCAGAAGTGCGCATCCGGGACTCCCGCTCATGGGGATCTCATCCAGGGCCCATAGTTTAGCGCGCGAACACGTAACCTCTAGACTACAGAACCGGCCGGTATTCGACGGTGTTAATGTCTAAATTCCATTAATCCTCGGTTTTGTGGAACCTCATTTACTCTCTTCAGTGAGTACTGCTTCAAACCCGAACAAGGTTGAACTTGTCTGTTTTTAATCTTTTCCATACTGCAGAATCTGTCGTGATGATTTCATCTCGATGAGCTGATATATATTTCCCAGCAATACATTTATATGTCTCCAAATGTACATTGTTTATGATCGACTGAAACAATAGCTGATAGAATGTTGAATGTCTCTAAATTTCACATACTTTCTAAACTCTTGAATTCAACCGGGAAATTTGAATTATAAGATTAACATAAATCTCCCTTTTTTTATTTGTTCTAAAGATAAAACAAATTTTAAATTATGATAAATATTAGTAACCTTATTAATTAAATTTACAAAAATAAAATTTTTTTTTAATCTCTTGGTAAATAACTTATAACCTACAAAATTAATAAGGTTTGACATTTTTTTTGTGTGGTAGAGAGGTTAATTTATGGCGGAGTTTCGTTTTGTTCTCTTCGTGAACTACAACAACATCATCCGCGCAAACTTAATGTGGAGGAATGAAGTATTTCGAATTTCTTCAACGTATAACTTGTAGTTTGTCCTGTTGACCTCAATCTTGATTGGTTGTTATTAGCCTTTAACTTACCTCTATTAGTTTAATTGTAATCCCCTTTTGATTTAGTTCATGATTCTATGCTTGTCTATGGTTTGATAAATTGGGTCAATTTCGTTGTGTCTGTTGATTGTCGATTGAGATGAGTGCTATGCTTCGAAAAATTCTCTAGTGTTCTCTGTATTCCTTCTATCCAGTAGTTCAATAATTTTCCAGTCGTTTGTCCACAGTTGTCCACATCTATTGATGTAAGGGAAGAAATGTCATCCAGCTGAAAGAACGAAACTCCAGCATAATCATTCAACTGAGCTGTAAATTTTCTCCACCATCTCGGAAGCTAATTTAATTTGTTTATCCGTTATAACGGAAAGTCGCACTATGTACTCCATAGTAACTAGCTTCGTGAGTAAATTCTCTGAGTTCTAGTGACAAGGCGTTACCAGTGAAGTTCAGTCCTGGTGGAGGTCGGTAGAATTACTGAAGACAATGGGTGAGGTTGAAATCTCTAGGTTGAATAAAGTTAGACATACTGGCTCAGCGGACCAAAGGTTAGGAGCTCGCGTGCAAGACCGAAGGTCCAGGGTTCGAGTCCTGGGAGTAGCGGGAGTCGTGGA
This sequence comes from Schistosoma turkestanicum, assembly GCA_944470395.2. Lineage (NCBI taxonomy): Eukaryota > Metazoa > Platyhelminthes > Trematoda > Strigeidida > Schistosomatidae > Schistosoma > Schistosoma turkestanicum. Next base: position 74,830,835 of record OX103979.1, on the reverse strand, counting down.
TGCGCAACGCGGATGAGTCGTATACCAGGACAAAGCGGCCGTCTTTCAGTGCTTCCACGTTTCTAATGATGTTCTAACAATAATTGATTCATGCATTCAGTGATGGTCAGTCTGTTATTAAACGGCCTTGAGCAGAAAGAAGAAAACTATTCTATCACTGGACACTCTGGCAAGTGACGAGTTGATTGGAATACTACTCAATTTATTCCTAATTCGAATTATGATAAAAGGCACATCAATAAATATTTTGTCGTTCGCTCTAGAGAGCAGAAGTTTCAGGCCTCAAGTTCTGCTTTCAGGGTCGTAGATGGGTATGGTCAATGAGTCCCATACTATGATGAAACAGTCATCCAGTGTTACTGGGTTTTTATTGGTGGTTTAAAACTAGTCAGTTGATGATTTCAACAATTGCCACAACCTTATGCGGAAAATTTAGATTTACTCAGGGATCTGATATACAGCTTTTAAACGTCAAAATATTTCTACTTACTTACTGACTTAAGCCGTTTACCCCTAATGGACCGTAAGCCTTCAAACAGCAATCTCCAACCTACTCTCTCCTTCCAGCTCAACGCAATCGCTATACTTTTTTATATTTGCTTCCTATTCTGGACGTAATATGAGCTTTGGTCTTCCTCTTTACCTTTGGCTTTGGGGATTCCAAGTTAAGGTTTGCCTTGTGACGCGATTGGGTGCCTTTCTCAATATGCGTCCTATCCTTATTTCTTCCTCCACTGGAATCTGGTTTATTCTCTTCCCCAGTAGGTTATTGCTGATGGTGTCTGTACCATGTATTATCAGTATCTCACGCAGACAAGTGGTAATAAACACTTTTATAGTGTACATAATAGCCTTCATGATTCACCAAGTTTCAAGACATTTCTACAGTTCGTAGAGCAGATAACTCCTTTCATCTATCTATCTATCTATCGAATTTTCATTAATATTGTAGTGAACGAGAACACAGGTGGGGCAACCGAATTGTGTTTAACGAAAATTACAGAGTTACTCAGTAAAATTGGAAAACCATATCGTAAATCGTTAATTTGCAAAATATCACTTCATCCTATGGAACTGGACTGTTCCTGTTGCAAAACATCAATCCATTGTCACTATTGATGCGTTTCATACAAATTCCATTGTTTTCTAACTCTTCCTTTCTTGATCTTCCCCCATCTTCTACTGCCAGACATTACGTTGACACTCACGTCATCTACTACTTATAAGTAGCTCACACCACAATATTTTCAATAAATATCCAATAAATCTCATTTGTTCAATAATTTTCACCTGTTCCTATTGTTTATTTCTACCCTTCTTCTTAATTACAAAAAAAACATTTTTTTTATTTAGGTTTAAGTAAATTCGCTCGTTTAGCACGTTCAGTGACAAGAAATCGTTCAGTGTTACAACAATTATCTGCATCACAAACATCAACACAAAGTTCTGGATTAAATTTATATCGTATTAATCGATTGACAACATGTGGAGGTGGCGGTGCGGCTAGTACTGGAGGCGGCGGTGTTGGCGGTGCGGATACTACCAACAACGCCACTGGTGTAATCAATGATGACGTCGATGTGTCAAATCAAATAGAACAATATAATTCACCGACATTATCAAATTTTCAAAATTTAAACACAAGTACAAGTTCACGATTTCATGATTCATCAAAATCCGATCCAGAAAAAGCTGTTTTGGTAAGTTTTGCAACTGAGAGAAACCATGAATTGATCATTGAGAGAATTTTAATTTTTTGAATTTAGGAAGCATTGAAGTTAAGATGAGATTCTCACATGTGTGAGTTTGTGAATGCATAGTGTTTTCGAGTTCCATACTAAGTAGACAAAACAACCGTTCATTATTTGTACGTTTCTAATAATGATCTGACATTGATCGATTTACGGATACAATGAAACTCAACGATCTCCATAACCCTACACTGACTATAATTATAATGATGAGAAGACTGTGGCAGGCGCTCTTAGTCAATTAAAAACGACAACATTACATTGAATACACTCTATTTGCACACCATCTTTGAGCCGTGACTTCCAAAACTCCATCCTTCTTCCATTCCTGTTGTTGTTGCTTCCTTTACTTCCTGTTGGTACTCCATTTACTTCTTGCTCTGGCTCCATTTGCTTTCCGTTTTCCTCTTTGGACCGTGAGACTTTTTCTTTTACGTCCCTTCTTATACTACTTATATCGTTCGTATAAGTAGAACACACCACAATAATAATGATACTCATTGTTATAATTACTATTTTAAGCCTTTGAAATCGACTTTTTTATCCTGTGAGGGAAAAAGAACTTACAAAACTACTCTGTATATTTCAATGTCCAATATTTATTGTACACCAACATCACAGTTGAATTAAAGATACCTGGCTATGTGGATTTTCTTTCGTTTTCTTTTCAGATTTAAACAGATTAAAAGTTTATTTTCAAAAACTTCACATCATTTATTGATTTGTTGATTGATCGATAATGTTTACAAGGCACTAAATTCTAGTGAAAAAAGTGTTCATACATATGTATATATTATGTTCGTCACTAAGTTTGCTTGAGGCTAATACGAGTTCACTTTACTAGATAAACGCGAACGAGACAATGAACCAACGTCCGGGTAGGCTACCTTGAAACCCAAGCTGAAAGTAGAAGGCTTTGTAAGCGTAGAAAGTATATTCTACAAACACCCAGCAATTACAATACAATCAAGCATACAACTCTCGTTTATTTATACATCATAGAAACGTCCTTGGGACAGTTACGAAAATAGCACACTAAAATACACAGCAGCCAATCACGGCCATGGATTTTCCTGGTGGGAAATGAAATCTCGAGGTCAACTGATCAGCCCATGCTGGAAAACGTGAAAACCAAAATAAGGCATTTATCAACCGAATTTTGGGGTTCTGACATCCCCAACAGTATATATATATATATATGTTACTGTTGACCATCATAGCTTACTTACTCACTTACTTAAGCCTGTTTCTCCCAGTAGAGCATAGGCCGCCGACCAGAAATTCTCCAACCCACTCTGTTCCCCGGCATTCCTTTCTAGTTCTTCGCCATTATTGTTCATTCCCCTCCTTGTCTGTCTCCGATTTTCGACGTAATATATGTTCTTTGGTCTTCCTCTTTTCTGCTGACCTTGAGGATTTCAAGTGAAGGCTGGTCTGGTGATACGCTCCAGTACTTTTCACTTCTTGTTAATTTCTTTCTCCGTTGAAATCTGGTTTCTCCTCTCCTCTAGTAGGTTGTTACTGATAGTGTCTAGCCAACGGATCATAAGTATCTTACATAGACAACTGTACAAAATTAAAATCATCTTAAAAGAAATTTTAATTTAGGAACTGTTTTTTTTTTTAATTTTTCCCAGAAATTATTCAAAAACTATAAACTTTTTTTTAAATAGATGACATGTCATTTCAGAGTATGCACGGACTTCCTCATTAAAATCTGTCAATTATACTTAAGGCAAATGTAATGAGCCCATTCTAATAATGTAAGCGTATATGTAATCTCATTTAGAAATTTCCGGTTTAAATATAACTAACTACTTTAAATGATATATATATATATAAACATATACATCATATATATTACTTACTGACTTATTTGATTCTCATGGTAACGCAATTTAAAATTTTTATTCATTGAACAAACAGGTAAGTTTCTTTTCTTGTTCATGTAAAAGATTATTTATTCTCTGCTTGACTCGCTCTCTCTCTCTCTTCCTCTCTGTGTCTCTCTCTGTCCTTCTTTTCTCACTTACATCTATGAGATAGGGACTTGAAAACAAAATCAATAATTCACTCATCGACTTTGTGAAATAGGATTTTTTTTTGCTTTACCCGGTTTTGAAAAAAATCTTACAACCTTATACTGACTGTGTCAATCAATAAGAGTGTTTTTTGTTTGTTTGTTTGTTTGCTGTACAAATTAGCGCGCCTAAATTAAAATGCAACCAGTGAATTGAACATTGAATAGGTGAATTGGCAGTTTTTTTCTATTTTTTTGAGCAGAAAAGTGTGAAATGTGTTCAATGAACTGGTTTATCTTTGAGAGAGAAGAATTTAGTACATTCACTGTGCTTGCTTTTCCTTCACTTACATAATTTATGGACATTAGAATTTTTGAAAAAAATAATAATAATTTGTTATTGAAATATATGGAAATGTTGTGGGCATAGCTCTTTTTTTTTTTAAAAATTTCAAGTTCATGTTGAACATTAAAATTTGTTTGTTTACATTAATATTACTAAAAATAGATTTGTTTTTTCACACGCCAATGAAGCGTGTAATAAGCCAATTGTAATTTATATATATATTTTTTTAAATGTACAAATTTATCTTAGTGAACATTAGTTCATTGAATATTGAATAACCAATCAATCAATCGCAACGTAGAACGTCTTAGGTACCGTACGTACATCAGTTCATGTTTTCATACCACATCAGCACAGAGATGTAATTGTCAATTCAAATCCATATAAGCGAACAATATTGTTTTCGATTAGATCGTCGTCAGGCTTTACTCTTATATACATGAATATTTATATGAAAATGTTAAACCAATCAAGTCAATTTGAGTGATAATCACAATGAAATGAAAAAGATTACGTAACTACATCTAATAGGCAAAAGTTCAAGTGGATAATAGGAAAACAGGTGTACTGATAGTAGTAAGAAAATTTGTAAAATATGATAACTAAAGTAGGTCAAGTGTGGATGAATAGAATTCAAATAATCATCATTCAAGAAGTAGAATCTAGTGAAATAAACTTAAAAAGATAAAGATCAAGTGATGAAGAATTAAAAATTTCTGGCTTGAGAGAACACAAAGAATAAATGCGCCGGCGCCATTGTAAACGGTTTTGAGCTATGTCATTCAGGGTCTCTAACCATTGATTACTATCATCTCGCGGACTACAAACAGGTATTCGACACCTAAAAACATGACTCAGTCCACTTGTAAATGACTTCATGCATTCCTGTCATGTTTTGGTCTGGCGGCCCCCATGGCGTTCTTCCAACCTATTCCTACACCACAAAACATAGCTCGACGAGGCAGTCGGTGGTTAGGCATACGCAACACATGCCCCAAACACCTCAACTGATGAAGTTTTAATACTTCATCTATTGACCGGTCAGCCTTACCTAGCAACCGTTTCCTAATAACTGCATTGCTCACTCGGTTGTCCCACGATACTCAAGCAATGCTTCAAAGACATTTATGATCGAATAGTGAACAACAGTAGAATACCAATTGAGTCGTAACTTAAATTCACTACTTATACTATTTGGGTATCATTGGATCATAGATTAGTTTTAAAGAGTTTTGATAGCCATCAATTTTATTCAGTTTGATCTGGTATTTACTTTCATTTGTAAGGGTTTTCAGTTTTTCCCATTATTCCTTTGTCATAACAGAAAAGGACAATTGTTTCCTTGGGAACATAAGCGCCATCATATGGTTGTGGCAATCGCTGAGTTTAATCGACAATCGAACTCAAGATATTCGTTTTCGGGTTAGTAGTCAAGAAATTAAACGTTCACCCGTGAAACCAAATGTCCAGGTTTCGATTTTTCCTATTTCAGGATCGTATACTCACACATGGTTGATGAGTCCCAGTACTAGAAAAAAAATGGTCATCTAATGTTTCCAGCTTATTCAATTAATCCAACTCTTTATTGTTGGTTAGATTTTGACGAGTACATTTTTTAAAAAAATGTCCATACTTAAAACCTTTTTAAGTTATCTGTATTTGCAGTAAACAAATATTGATTAAACCCTTGAATAAGGTTGATAATTTTCCTGAATCCTGTCAGCTTATATTTTGATAAAATATACTTTCAGTATTTACATGATAGTAGAAATTTATAGGGCGGGTAATGAACCTAAAATTACGATTATCCTAACTTTTGAAAAATCAGTGACTCATGTTTAATCGCCAGATTGTAATTTTGAACCTAACCTAATTTAAACACCATCAAAACGCGTATTGTTTATAGTTATATTAACAGAGTAACTCATAGAACTCAGCAAAATATTACGTACTTACTTACTTACTTACTTACTGACATACTTACCTACCTACTTACTTACTTACTTACTTACTTACTTACTTACTTACTTACTCACTTATGTACTCACTTACTTACTTACTTACTTACTTACTTACTTACTTACTTACTTACTTACTTACTTACTTACTTACTTACTTACTTACTTACTTACTTACTTACTTACTTACTTACTTACTTACTTACTTACTTACTTACTTACTTACTTACTTACTTTCGTCAGTGACCACCTATAGAGCATAAGCCGCTAACCAGTATTTTTCCAACCACCTCTGTCTTGGACTCCCCTTCCCAGTTCTATCCAATTTCCGTTCATTCTTCTCATGTCTCTCTCTATTTTGTCCGTGTAATGTGTTCTTTGGTCTTCTTCTTTCCTTTGTCCTCGAGAATTCCAAGTGAGGGCTTGTCTTGTGACTCATTTGAGTGCTTTCCTCAATATATACCCTATCTTCACCTCCAACGCTTCTTTCTGATTTATTCCTCTGCTGGAATCTGCTTTGTTCTCTCTTAAAAAATAGCTTTTTATTGATAGTATTTGACCAAGGGATTCGAAGTATTTTGCGTAGACAGTTGTTCTCCAAGCTTTTACCCCCCCTTACGATAGAACTATCTAAACATTTGAATTTCTCTGTTTAATATCTACTAATATTCATGTATAACTTCAGTCATTTTTTACACCATAAATTTCTGTCTTCATGTCTTGGAGTAATAGGTTCTTTGTTCCTCCTGTTTTCTCTTGTTCTTGAGGATTCCAAGTGAGGGTTTGTTTTGTGATGCAGTTTGGTATTTTCCTTAATATGTGTATCCAATCCACCTTCGGAGGTTCTTCCTTGAGGTATCTGACTAACGTATCCGAAGTATTTTGCGTAAACAACTGTTAAAATAAACACTTTCATCTTGTGGATGATATCTTTCGCAGTTTTGCAAGTTTCCACCGCATACAATATGACTGCTTTGACGTTTGTATAGAAGAAAATTGTGACTTTAATGTTAGTTGACAAATAGTAGTTTCGAGTTATAGATATTCTTTAAGTGTAAAAATGCTGCCCTTCATGTCTAATAGCATGCATGTGTAATTTCAGTACATTTAACACGATGAATTTTTTCTGGTTAGCGTTTTTTTGGCAAGTTAGTTTTTGACGGAATGGGGTCGCCAACCCCATGTCCAACAATCGTCCTTTACCTGGGCTTGGGACCGACAGTAGCCCCGAAGGTTCTACTGCACCAACCAAATCACTCTTGATGGAGATGCCTTGGAGGACGTTAACACATTTACATATCTTGGCAGCATCATCGACAATCAAGGTGGATCCGATGCAGATGTGAGGGCACGGATTGGCAAAACAAGGGCTGCATTTCTACAGTTGAAAAATATCTGCAACTCCAAACAACTTTCAACCAAAACCAAAATCAGGATTTTCAGTACAAATTTCAAGACAGTTATACTGTATGGAGCGGAAACATGGAGAACTACCAAAGCCATCATCCAGAAGATACAAGTGTTTGTTAACAATTTTCTACGCAAAATACTTCGTATTCGTTGGCCAGACACCATCAGCAACAACGTACTGTGGGAAAGAACAAACCAGATTCCAGTGGAGGAGGAAATCAGGAAGAAGTGGTGGAAGTGGATAGGACACACTCTACGAAAAGCACCCAACTGCGTCACGAGACAAGCCCTCACATGGAACCCTCAAGGTAACAGGAGAAGAAGAAGACCAAGGAACACATTACACCGAGAAACAGAGAAAGATATGAGAAGAATGAACAAGACTTGGACAGAACTGGAAAGGGTAGCCCAGGACAGAGTTGGATGGAGAAAACTAGTAGGCGGCCTACGCTCCATTGGGGATAACAGGCGTAAGTAAGTAAGTAAGTAACACAGTGAGTATCTCTTCCTTGATATGATTAATTCACTAAACTCATGTGTATATTTACCCGTTTTCTATTTTTTCCTCTTTTTCTCCCCTCCACCAAAAAATCTAGTCAACATCATCATGGCTTGATTTAGTGCCACAATATAAACAAGAAGCCCCAAAAACTCCACCACATATCATTCTACATTATATTGCATTTAAAACCACATGGGATTGGTTAATTCTATTCCTAACCGGATACACCGCTGTCATGGTACCATTTAATGCTGCATTTAAAAATAAAACCATGGATGATGTTAGTTTTTTAATTATTGACAGTATAGTCGATGTGATATTTTTCATAGATATTGTATTAAATTTTCATACAACATTTGTTGGACCAAATGGTGAAGTGATATCGGACGCAACGATTATACGTATTAATTATTTAAAAGGATGGTTTATTGTTGATGTGTTATCTTGTTTGCCCTATGATGTGTTCAATGCATTTCAACCAGAAGCGACACAAGTAAGTTTGTGTTTGTTTTATGTTTTCTGTCAGAGTTTTGAAGATTTGTGTTTTTTTGCACATTTGAAATTATCAATCAATCAATCATTGTTAGACACGTATTAGAAATCTGGAAGCACTGAAGGATGATCGTTTCGTCCTGGTATGGGACTGACTCATCAGTGGCAATGCACATCCACGTTTCCTGCGCCCCGCAAGATTCGAACCCGGGACCTTCGGTATTGTGCGCGAACGCCTAACCATCGGATCACTGGGCCGGCACCCAACGGTGTTAATGTCTAACTCTGATTGATCTAGGGATTTTGCGCGACTTCACCCATTTGTCTTTGGTAGTTACTGCCTACACCCGACAGGGTTGAACTCTATTGGTCACGTCTTCTCAACTAGAACTCCGAGAATTTCCTCACGAAGCTAGTCACTAGTGAGCACTGTTACGATATTTTGGAGCACAGTTTTGGAGGTTTCGTATTTTTACACATTTGAAATCATCAATCAATCATTGTTAGACCACCATTAGAAGAAATCTGGAAGCACTGAAAGACGACCGTTTCGTCCTGCTATGGGACTGACTCACCGGTGGCAGTGAACATCCACGACCCACTCATCTTCGCTGCTTAATTTTGCTTAGCTTCATTTTGAAGATTCTCTTTAGTGCTTGTCTACTTCGCGTTTCTCCGAGTTTCCTCCTCATACAGTAAAACTGTCTAAGCGTTTGTATTGGAAATTTTTATTTTGGTTGATAGTTGTTTGGAGTTCCAGATGTTCGGCAATTGTGGAAAGGCAGCCCTTGCATTTCCGACCCGCGCCTTCACATCTGCATCAGATTTACCTTACTGATCAGTTATACCGCCTAGATATGTAAAGTTTTTTAAATCTTCCAAAACATCTCCATCAAGATTGTTTTGGTTGGTGCATGTTGTGTTGCATAGGAGAATCTTGTTTTTTCCCTTTTTTGTATATTGAGACCTACTGCTGCAGAAGCTGCTGGTACACTGGTTTTTCTTCTCCTGAATTTATTGTTATATATGGTATGGAAGAAGTAGACCATCTGCGAAGTTGAGATCGTCGAGTTGCATCCTCGTTATCCAATCTATCTCATTCCTCCACCTAAATGTTGACGTCTTTATAATTCAGTCGATCACCACGAGATTGAGAAAGGTTGAAGGTGAACAACCGTGGTTGACACCATTCTTTACCGTGGACGAGTCTGTAAGCTGTCCTCCATGCATACGTTTGCAGTTTAATCTATCATTAGAGTTCCGTACGATGTTGACTATCTTTTCAGGCAGGCTCTGGTATATTTAATTATATATATATATATTCCATCCCTTCCTGATACGCATCTTCCTCAGCTGTAAGAATCTAGTTTGTGCTCATCCTCAATAAGTTGTTTCTAATGATATCTGTCCAACGGGACTAAAGTGTCATGTGTAGACAACTGTTAATCAACACATCTTTTAGTTGATGTGTTTCGTAGTTCTGATTGTATTACTTCGTCAAGTTTCTACTTTATACTACAAATGTTTTGATATGTGTATGGTGAATTTTGACTTCGGTGTTTACTGACAGAGAGTTTCTTAGAGCTAGGAGATTTTTGGTATGAGAGTTGATTCCAGCGAACGTTACTCAGTTCAAATCTCACAGTGAACATCAACTTTGAGATATGGCAGTTGCATTCAGCTGATGAGTCGTCAAAATAACGAACCACACACATCTTTGATTCCACTGCTAGCATAGGCCACCAATCAGCATTTTCCATCTTGCTCTGTCCTCCGCCTTCCTTGCTAGTCCTACCCATCTGTCGTTCATTTTTCTCATGTCTATCTCATATTCACCGGGTAATGAGCTCAATGGCCTGCCTCCTAGTTGTCTACTGTATCCCGTGCTTCCTTCCGGATATTGATGTCTTCATTATTCAGTTAATCACTTGGAGAAAGAGAAAGGTTGAAAGTTAGTAACCTTGCCTGACCCCCCATCTTTACTCCAAACGAATCTGTGAGCTCTCTTACACGCATACTTTCCCACTTTAATCCATCATAATAAGTGTGTATGATGGTAACTTTCTTCTCTGGCACGTCGTTATATATATAGATATATTTTACATTTGCCTTTAACACCATTTTTTCCTTGTGTCTTTCTTATTTTTTTCATTTCAAAATCGCAGAGTACAATCAGTTCATTATTTGGTGCATTAAAAGTTGTACGTTTATTACGTATTGGTCGGGTTACACGTAAACTAGATCAATATTTAGAATATATGGCAGCGAGTTTATTATTAATGATATCAGGTTTTGTACTTTTGGCACATTGGTTAGCATGTGTATGGTATAGTGTTGGTCAAAGTGATTTAAAAAATGGTATTTATTATGGTTGGATACCAAGATTATTAAATGATATTGATCAAGGAAAAACTGTACCAACAAATTGGACTAGTGGTGTAAGTTATTTGATTTTATTCTCATGATCTAATCATGAATATACCATTCTTCGCTGTTGTTAACAATTGATGTTATGACAAGTTATAACATTATAGTGGATGAAGTTTCCCATTCTCTGAGTTGAATGTTTTTGGTTGTGAAGCTGTCAGTGTTTTTCTTCTGAACACAACATTATCAGTAGCACAAACTTTAAGTAGAAGAAGTGAGATATTCGGATTCCTCTCTGTATGACGAGCAGCTTGTCCTCTGTTGACTGCGATATTGATTGGTTGTCATACGAGTCATACGAGTCATCTAAATACTTTAGTTTCCTCCCTAAAGTTTGTACTGATGATGATATTGTTCAGAAGAAAAACAATGAAATCTCAACAGTCAAAACTTTCTAGCTCAGCGAACGAGACTCCACCACAATCACCCATCTGAGCTGGAAAATTTTCTCCAACATCACAATTTAATATTTTTTAAAAATCCACTCGATCAAAATTGCCAAGAAGTGTTAGTCAACTGCGTTATACACTTTTAAAAACCTGTTATCAATACGTTGTACCTTATGGTACACAAGTGTACTGTCGAACACAAAACTAGCAGCCGATTCAGTCAGTCGGTATTCCATGTTCAATGAAATAAAGTAGTCACTATAAAAATGAAGTCAGTTTCAGTTTAGTTTTGTTCCTGGTTGTAAAATATCTTCCGGTTACACTGGATTGCTTACGATACGGTTGAGAAAACAATAACTGTGATCTTTATGCTCAAAAGAAATGTGTAACATTCAGTCTTTTCTTCGGCTTGGAGAAATCTATTTGTACTGGTCTCTCATACCCTCCACTTGCGTTTCTTGTTGTGTGTGGAAGGGAAGAGCTAGATCATCTGCAAAGTTCAAATCGACTAGCTGAATCTGAGCTTTCCACTGTATTCCATACTTCTTCCCTGAGATGCTGACGTCTTCATAATCTAATGAGCAACCAAGAGAAAAGATAAAGGGTGAGAGTAAATAACCTTGTTTGACATCGGTTTTCAGTTGGAACAAATCTGTGAACTGTCCTCCATGCACGAGTTTGCAGTTTAATCCATTATAAGAATTCTGTATGGTCCTGACTACCTTCTCAGGTACCTCATAGGGACATTCTGTACACGATGTCAAATACTTCCTCGTTTGATTGGTTCACGATCAATCCTTATGGCATACAACCTGCTGATCTCTACAGAATCTTTCATTCTGTTCAGCAACACTCTGTTGAGGACTTCTCCCGGTGTTGAGAGTAGAGTGATACTTCTATATTTCTCACACTTACTGAGATTTCCTTTCTTTGGTGTTTTTTTGTAGTGTCCTTCTTTCCAGTCTGTTGGTACTTGTTCTTCATCCTAAATCTTGATGAAGAGAGCGTGGAACATTTTTGCAGTTATTGCTACGTCTGCTTTCATTGCCTCAACTGAAATGTTTTCTGATCCTGATGATTTGCTACCCACTGATTTGATTAATAGCCACATTGATCTCGCCAACTGTTGATGGGTCAGTATCCATTAGGAGGTTTGTGGGTGCTGCTTCGGTGTTAAGTGGATTCAGTTGGGTTGGTCTGGTCAAGAGTTATTTAAATTGCTCTACCAACCTGTTTCATGTTTCCTTCTGTTGCAGTTTTTTCTGCTGTCGTTAATAGATCTTCCATATTTAAACGATTTTCATCTTTAATGCCTATGTTCATTTACTAGTTTCGGCCTATGCATGCATAGCACTGGACAACCTTTATTGTATTGCCCTCTTTCTTTGTTTTGAAGAATGCTTCGATGATCCTGGATCCATGAGATTGGCATTCTATAAGTGCATTTTTGCTTGCCTGAATAGCATCAGTGCAACTCCTTGTGTGTGTGTGAGGCATTTGCTTCTTCATGGACCAGAATACAACAGCATCTCTTGCTGAAGTTAGTCTCTTTTGTCCAACATGCGTCCAATGTGTTCCAGTGATTTAAAGAACAACTAGGTTGTATCTTTTCAATTCCTCAGAGATTTGAATGATTCTTCTGGTATGCCACATTGTGCACACATCACATCTACCTATATTAATTGTTGGTTTAATTGTGAGATGTTGCATCCACCTCATGACACCCGAAAAAACTCGGCTTTTATAATAAGGCATGATAACTGTTCGAAATGAAAACTTTCCAAGGACATCGTTTAAACAGTTAAAACTGTTATTTCTGCCTGGCGTTTTCTGGCAAATCGATTTTTATACCAAATGGGATCGCTACCTCCATGTCCAACCGTTCTCCTATATCCGTGCTTGGTACAGACGACACTAAGCTTAGATGAACTCTGAGAGTGGTTTCTCGGCTGGTGGGGAAAAGTTTTAGCTCAGTTGTATGATTGTGGCATAGTTTCGTTCACTGAGCTGAGCATGTTTTGGTTGTGGAGCTTTCACTTTTTTCATCTGAACACAACATCATCAGTACAAACTTTAGGCAAACATAAAATCAAGAAACAGATCAAAAGGGGGATAGAATCAAGTTCGAGTTCAACAGAACAAACTACAGGTCAAAAGCGGATAATTATGATGCTGTTCGGAAGAAGCACAATCAAACCCCGCCAACCAAAACATTCTCAGCTCAGATAAAAATAAAACTACTCCATCACAAACATCACATACTCTTTCAAATAAAAACTGAACTTCATTTTCTTTTTTTGCATAAACTCAAATCAGCATTGAAAGATTAATTTCAATTTTCGCAAAAAAATAATAAATTTGATCTGATAGTGTGATGTTGTTCGTTATACTCTGTTATATTACTCTGATATTCGTCAATTTATTGACGAAGCCAAAAAAAAGGTTCTTTCTATCAAAAGAATAAAGTATATAATCATTTTCGGAATATTTCGTGACATAAAACTAACAACTACCAATATGCATGTGTTTTGATAGTTTAACTTATTAAATTCAACTTTATTGTAAATAAATAATTGACCTGAATTCTTATAAATATATTAATTGAATAATGTGTCAATTAAAAATAATTTTTGTCCCAAACAAATAAGTAAATAAATGAAAAAAGGAATTGGGAAATTTCCTTTTTCTCTCCCCTTTTTTTAAGAAAAAAGGAAATAATAATTATTAATTATCATATGTGTCTAAATGTGAAACAACAGTATGTTGAAGAGTTTGTAGTGTGTTGAGGTTGTAGGGCTTGGTGTCTCGGCCTTTGGATAAATTAATCTTTTCCGAACGTTGTGAACGAGAACACAGGTGGGGCAACCGGATTGTATCTAACGAAAATTACAGAGTTACTCAGTAAAATCGGAAAACCATATCGTAAATCGTTAATTTGCAAAATATCAGTTCATCATATCGAACTGGACTGTTCCTGTTGCAAAACATCAATCCATTGTCACTATTCATGCGTTTCATACAAATTCGATTGTGTTCCGACTCTTCCTTTCCATCTTCTGCTACCAGACCATTTAACGCTGAACACTCACCGTCATATACAACTTATAAATAGCTCGCACCACACTCGTTCCCCCCCATTTAGAAGCTGTCGTCACTTTCAACACAGGGCCCCTGGCCAGTTAATATCACCTTCCGTATTCCGTGACGTCGCTACAATATGCCGGATTTAATACTTTCAGTCATTTTTTCTTGCCCGCTGGTCTGGAATTGGTGTACGGCATCTATCCAAAGTGTAGCGTTTACTAGTTCCCGCTGCTGAGGCACACTCTCGGATAAATTGCGACGCCAACAAACTTGTGCCTCCGGACTCCTCAATCCATACTCGATAGCGCACGGCGCAGCAAAATCGTGAGCTCTACAGCCAGCACCAACGGGTCACCATCAGCCGACAGCCTCGCCAACCGGAACCTCTGCGGCGCCTCCTCCCTGTCCACTGGGCTGTCGAACTCCGTCATCAGCCGCCCGGTGACCGTCTCCCGAACAGTCTTCCCGGCGGCACCGTCCAGTATGTCGTATACCGCCTTCGCCTCACCTCCCCGCAGCGTCCCCAGCACCGCCAGCTCCGCATCGGACCCCTTCACACCCACCAGCCTCACCGCGGCCTCAAACTCCTCCAGGAAGCTCCGTCCTCCAACTCCTTCGGCCACGGGAGCTCCTTCCTTCGAGCAGGCAGCTTCGTTTTGTTTGTACGCTTTTCATTCTCATGTTTGTCTGCTTAGATAAATGTATGGCATCTTATTATTGCCATCGCATAAACGGAATTCGATTATGTATATATTATATACAGAAATGAAAGTGAAGATTTATTTCATAGCTTACTTGATCATTGAAGATGACAACATCTGAAGGGGAAGCACAGGATGGGAGCAATCGACGACTAGGATGTAGCTGGATGATATGCATTTCACAGATGATCTTGCTATTCTATCGCACACACATAACAACAAATATAACCCGAAGATGACCATCGTAGCAACAGCCTCAGCAGTAGTTGGTCTCAATATACATAAAGGGAACAGTAAGATTCTCCAATACAACACGACATACGCCAACCAAATCACTCTTGGAGGATGTTAAAATCTTTACAGATCTGGGCAGCATCATTAACGAGCAAGGTGGATCCGATGCAGATGTGAGTGCACGGATCGGCAAAACAAGGTCTGCATTTCTACAATTGAAAAATATCTGCAACTCCAAACAACTTTCAACCAAAACCAAAATCAGGATTTTCAATACCACGAAGACCATCATCCAGAAGATACAAGTATTCATTAACAGTTACCTACGCAAAATATTTCGGATTCGTTTGCCAGATCCCCATCCAACAACAACAAGCTAGTAATATTTTTGTTTCCAATTAGATCGTCATCAGGCTCTAGTCTCCAATATACACGAATGATTTATGAGGAAATGTTAAATTAATCAAGGCAGTTTATGAGTCCAGTAATCACAATGAAATAGATAATATAACTCCATACAAGTTGGTATTAAAAAGACAGGTGTGTACTGATAGTAGGAGTAAGAATAATAAAATACGATAACAGAAGTTTTTTGTCCATATTTCAACATTGAAAAATAGTAAGTCAAACTAACTATATGTAGGACTGAACCAAGAACACTGAGATAGGATTTAAGGGAGGATTTTTTGAGCGTACTACTACACTTCTGTTTTGTATTAATTTGTTCTGGGGCAGAGTTTAGGAGGTTTGTGTTTTTACAACATTTCAAATCATCAATCAATCATTATTAGACCCACCATTAGAAACCTGGAAGCACTGAAGACGACCGTTTCGTCCTGGTATGGGACTCATCAGCAGTGCGCATCCACGACTCCTGCTCCTCGCAAGATTCGAACAAGGACCTTCGTATTGTGCTCGAAAGCCTAACATCGGACCATCGGGCGGCCAGCCAACGGTTCGTATTTTCACACGAACTGATTCAGGATCACATTGGTCAGTGGATAAGCATGTGTCGGATAATTTTGCTCATTAGTCAACCAATATCATTGTTCTGTATTTCTTAGTGCAATGAACAAAAACGTTAAGACCAGATGAAATAAGTGATTTTTTTAAAGAATATACACTTACTTGCTTACGCCTGTTACCGCTAATCGAGCGTAGGTCGCTGATCAGCTGATTATTTTTCTGGTTAGAGTATTTTTTAACGAGTGGGATTTCTACGAGATGAAGTCGCTGACCCCATGCCTAACCCTATTAATAGGGTTAGGCATGGGGTCAGCGACTTCATCTCGTAGAAATCCCACTCGTTAAAAAATACTCTAACCAGAAAAATAATCAGCTGATCAGCGACCTACGCTCGATTAGCGGTAACAGGCGTAAGCAAGTAAGTGTATATTCTTTAAAAAAATCACTTATTTCATCTGGTCTTAACGTTTTTGTTCATTGCACTAAGAAATACAGAACAATGATATTGGTTGACTAATGAGCAAAATTATCGATCATGCTTATCCACTGACGTATGTGATCTTGAATCGATTTGCGTGAAAAATACGAACCGTTGGATGCCGGCCCGATGGTCCGATGGTTAGGCGTTAACGCACATTACTGAGGGTCCCGTGTTCGAATCTTGTGAGGAGCAGGAGTCGTGGATGCGCACTGCTGATGAGTCCCATACCAGGACGAAACGGTCGTCTTTCAGTGCTTCCAGGTTTCTAATGGTGGTCTAACAGTGATTGATTGATGATTTGAAATGTGTAAAAACACAAACCTCCTAAACTCTGCCCCAGAACAAATTAATACAAACAGAAGTGTAGTAGTACGCTCAAAAAATCCTCCCCTTAAATCCTATCTCAGTGTTCTTGGTTCAGTCCTACAAATAGTTAGTTTGACATACTATTTTCAATGTTGAACTATGGACAAAAAACTTCTGTTATCGTATTTTATTATTCTTACTACTACTATCAGTACACACCTGTCTTTTTAATACCAACTTGTATGGAGTTATATAATCTATTTCATTGTGATTATTGTCTCATGAATTGCCTTGATTGGTTTAAGATTTTCATCATAAATCATTCATGCATATTGGAGAGTAGAGCCTGATGACGATCTAATTGGAAACAAAAATATTATTAGCTTGTTGTTGCTGATGGTATCTGACCAAAGAATCCGAAGTATTTTGCGTAGACAACTGTTAATAAACACTTGTATCTTGTGGATGATGGTCTTCGTGGTATTGAAAATCCTGATTTTGGTTTTGGTTGAAAGTTGTTTGGAGTTGCAGATATTTTTCAATTGTAGAAATGCAGACCTTGTTTAGCCGATCCGTGCACTCACATCTGCATCGGATCCACCTTGCTCGTTAATGATGCTGCCCAGATCTGTAAAGATTTTAACATCCTCCAAGAGTGATTTGGTTGGCGTATGTCGTGTTGTATTGGAGAATCTTACTGTTCCCTTTATGTATATTGAGACCAACTACTGCTGAGGCTGTTGCTACGATGGTCATCTTCGGGTTATATTTGTTGTTATGTGTGTGCGATAGAATAGCAAGATCATCTGTGAAATGCATATCATCCAGCTACATCCTAGTCGTCGATTGCTCCCATCCTGTGCTTCCCCTTCAGATGTTGTCATCTTCAATGATCAAGTAAGCTATGAAATAAATCTTCACTTTCATTTCTGTATATAATATATACATAATCGAATTCCGTTTATGCGATGGCAATAATAAGATGCCATACATTTATCTAAGCAGACAAACATGAGAATGAAAAGCGTACAAACAAAACGAAGCTGCCTGCTCGAAGGAAGGAGCTCCCGTGGCCGAAGGAGTTGGAGGACGAAAAAAAAAAGAGCTTCCTGGAGGAGTTTGAGGCCGCGGTGAGGCTGGTGGGGTCCGATGCGGAGCTGGCGGAGCTGGGGACGCTGCGGGGAGTTGAGGCGAAGGCGGTGTACGACAGCCTGGACGGTGCCGCCGGGAAGACGGCGTGCGAGACGGTCACCGGGCGGCTGATGACGGAGTTCGACAGCCCAGTGGACAGGGAGGAGGCGCCGCAGAGGTTCCGGTTGGCGAGGCTGTCGGCTGATGGTGACCCGTTGGTGCTGGCTGTGGAGCTCACGATGTTGCTGCGCCGTGCGCTGCCGAGTATGGATGAGGAGTCGGAGGCACAGTTGTTGGCGTCGCAATTTATCGAGAGTGTGCCTCAGCAGCGGGAACTAGTAAACGCTACACTTTGGATAGATGCCGTACCCATTCCAGACCAGCGGGCAAGAAAAATGACTGAAGTAGTAATCCGGCATATTGTAGCGCGTCACGGAATACGGAAGGTGATGTTAACTGACCAGGGTCCCTGTTTTGAAAGTGACGACAGCTTATTAAATGGGGGGACGAGTGTGGTGCGAGCTATTTATAAGTTGTATATGACGTGAGTGTCAGCGTAATGTCTGGTAGCAGAAGATGAGGGAAAATCAAGAAAGGAAGAGTGGGAACACAATCGAATTTGTATGAAACGCATGAATAGTGACAATGGATTGATGTTTTGCAACAGGAACAGTCCAGTTCGTTATGATGAACTGATATTTTGCAAATTAACGATTTACGATATGGTTTTCCGATTTTACTGAGTAACTCTGTAATTTTCGTTAGATACAAACCGGTTGCCCCACCTGTGTTCTCGTTCACTACGTTCGGAAAAGATTAATTTATCCAAAGGCCGAGACACCAAGCCCTACAACCTCAACACACTACAAACTCTTCAACATACTGTTGTTTCACATTTAGACACATATGATAATTAATAATTATTATTTCCTTTTTTCTTAAAAAAAGGGGAGAAAAGGAAATTTCCCAATTCCTTTTTTCATTTATTTACTTATTTGTTTGGGACAAAAATTATTTTTAATTGACACATTATTCAATTAATATATTTATAAGAATTCAGGTCAATTATTTATTTACAATAAAGTTGAATTTAATAAGTTAAACTATCAAAACACATGCATATTGGTAGTTGTTAGTTTTATGTCACGAAATATTCCGAAAATGATTATATACTTTATTCTTTTGATAGAAAGAACCTTTTTTTTTGGCTTCGTCAATAAATTGACGAATATCAGAGTAATATAACAGAGTATAACAACATCACACTATCAGATCAAATTTTTTTTTTTTTTTGCGAAAATTGAAATTAATCTTTCAATGCTGATTTGAGTTTATGCAAAAAAAGAAAATGAAGTTCAGTTTTTATTTGAAAGAGTATGTGATGTTTGTGATGGAGTAGTTTTATTTTTATCTGAGCTGAGAATGTTTTGGTTGGCGGGGTTTGATTGTGCTTCTTCCGAACAGCATCATAATTATCCGCTTTTGACCTGTAGTTTGTTCTGTTGAACTCGAACTTGATTCTATCCCCCTTTTGATCTGTTTCTTGATTTTATGTTTGCCTAAAGTTTGTACTGATGATGTTGTGTTCAGATGAAAAAAGTGAAAGCTCCACAACCAAAACATGCTCAGCTCAGTGAACGAAACTATGCCACAATCATACAACTGAGCTAAAACTTTTCCACCAACCGAGAAACCACTCTCAGAGTTCATCTAAGCTTAGTGTCGTCTGTACCAAGCACGGATATAGGAGAACGGTTGGACATGGAGGTAGCGATCCCATTTGGTATAAAAATCGATTTGCCAGAAAACGCCAGGCAGAAATAACAGTTTTAACTGTTTAAACGATGTCCTTGGAAAGTTTTCATTTCGAACAGTTATCATGCCTTATTATAAAAGCCGAGTTTTTTCGGGTGTCATGAGGTGGATGCAACATCTCACAATTAAACCAACAATTAATATAGGTAGATGTGATGTGTGCACAATGTGGCATACCAGAAGAATCATTCAAATCTCTGAGGAATTGAAAAGATACAACCTAGTTGTTCTTTAAATCACTGGAACACATTGGACGCATGTTGGACAAAAGAGACTAACTTCAGCAGAAATGCTGTTGTATTCTGATCATAAAGAAGAAAATGCTACACACACAAGGAGTTGCACTGATGCTATTCAGGCAAGCAAAAATGCACTTATAGAATGCCAATCTCATGGATCCAGGATCATCGAAGCATTCTTCAAAACAAAGAAAGAGGGCAATACAATAAAGGTTGTCCAGTGCTATGCATGCATAGGCCGAAACTAGTAAATGAACATAGGCATTAAAGATGAAAATCGTTTAAATATGGAAGATCTATTAACGACAGCAGAAAAAACTGCAACAGAAGGAAACATGAAACAGGTTGGTAGAGCAATTTAAATAACTCTTGACCAGACCAACCCAACTGAATCCACTTAACACCGAAGCAGCACCCACAAACCTCCTAATGGATACTGACCCATCAACAGTTGGCGAGATCAATGTGGCTATTAATCAAATCAGTGGGTAGCAAATCATCAGGATCAGAAAACATTTCAGTTGAGGCAATGAAAGCAGACGTAGCAATAACTGCAAAAATGTTCCACGCTCTCTTCATCAAGATTTAGGATGAAGAACAAGTACCAACAGACTGGAAAGAAGGACACTACAAAAAAACACCAAAGAAAGGAAATCTCAGTAAGTGTGAGAAATATAGAAGTATCACTCTACTCTCAACACCGGGAGAAGTCCTCAACAGAGTGTTGCTGAACAGAATGGATCAGCAGGTTGTATGCCATAAGGATTGATCGTGAACCAATCAAACGAGGAAGTATTTGACATCGTGTACAGAATGTCCCTATGAGGTACCTGAGAAGGTAGTCAGGACCATACAGAATTCTTATAATGGATTAAACTGCAAACTCGTGCATGGAGGACAGTTCACAGATTTGTTCCAACTGAAAACCGATGTCAAACAAGGTTATTTACTCTCACCCTTTATCTTTTCTCTTGGTTGCTCATTAGATTATGAAGACGTCAGCATCTCAGGGAAGAAGTATGGAATACAGTGGAAAGCTCAGATTCAGCTAGTCGATTTGAACTTTGCAGATGATCTAGCTCTTCCCTTCCACACACAACAAGAAACGCAAGTGGAGGGTATGAGAGACCAGTACAAATAGATTCTCCAAGCCGAAGAAAAGACTGAATGTTACACATTTCTTTTGAGCATAAAGATCACAGTTATTGTTTTCTCAACCGTATCGTAAGCAATCCAGTGTAACCGAAAGATATTTTACAACCAGGAACAAAACTAAACTGAAACTGACTTCATTTTTATAGTGACTACTTTATTTCATTGAACATGGAATACCGACTGACTGAATCGGCTGCTAGTTTTGTGTTCGACAGTACACTTGTGTACCATAAGGTACAACGTATTGATAACAGGTTTTTAAAAGTGTATAACGCAGTTGACTAACACTTCTTGGCAATTTTGATCGAGTGGATTTTTAAAAAATATTAAATTGTGATGTTGGAGAAAATTTTCCAGCTCAGATGGGTGATTGTGGTGGAGTCTCGTTCGCTGAGCTAGAAAGTTTTGACTGTTGAGATTTCATTGTTTTTCTTCTTCTGAACAATATCATCATCAGTACAAAATTTTAAGGAGGGAAATAAAGTATTTAGATGACTCGTATGACTCGTATGACAACCAATCAATATCGCAGTCAACAGAGGACAAGCTGCTCGTCATACAGAGAGGAATCCGAATATCTCACTTCTTCTACTTAAAGTTTGTGCTACTGATAATGTTGTGTTCAGAAGAAAAACACTGACAGCTTCACAACCAAAAACATTCAACTCAGAGAATGGGAAAACTCCATCCACTATAATGTTATAACTTGTCATAACATCAATTGTTAACAACAGCGAAGAATGGCACATTCATGATTAGATCATGAGAATAAATCAAATAACTTACACCACTAGTCCAATTTGTTGGTACAGTTTTTTCCTTGATCAATATCATTTAATAATCTTGGTATCCAACCATAATAAATACCATTTTTTAAATCACTTTGACCAACACTATACCATACACATGCTAACCAATGTGCCAAAAGTACAAACCTGATATCATTAATAATAAACTCGCTGCCATATATTCTAAATATTGATCTAGTTTACGTGTAACCCGACCAATACGTAATAAACGTACAACTTTTAATGCACCAAATAATGAACTGATTGTACTCTGCGATTTTGAAATGAAAAAAATAAGAAAGACACAAGGAAAAAATGGTGTTAAAGGCAAATGTAAAATATATCTATATATATAACGACGTGCCAGAGAAGAAAGTTACCATCATACACACTTATTATGATGGATTAAAGTGGGAAAGTATGCGTGTAAGAGAGCTCACAGATTCGTTTGGAGTAAAGATGGGGGTCAGGCAAGGTTACTAACTTTCAACCTTTCTCTTTCTCCAAGTGATTAACTGAATAATGAAGACATCAATATCCGGAAGGAAGCACGGGATACAGTAGACAACTAGGAGGCAGGCCATTGAGCTCATTACCCGGTGAATATGAGATAGACATGAGAAAAATGAACGACAGATGGGTAGGACTAGCAAGGAAGGCGGAGGACAGAGCAAGATGGAAAATGCTGATTGGTGGCCTATGCTAGCAGTGGAATCAAAGATGTGTGTGGTTCGTTATTTTGACGACTCATCAGCTGAATGCAACTGCCATATCTCAAAGTTGATGTTCACTGTGAGATTTGAACTGAGTAACGTTCGCTGGAATCAACTCTCATACCAAAAATCTCCTAGCTCTAAGAAACTCTCTGTCAGTAAACACCGAAGTCAAAATTCACCATACACATATCAAAACATTTGTAGTATAAAGTAGAAACTTGACGAAGTAATACAATCAGAACTACGAAACACATCAACTAAAAGATGTGTTGATTAACAGTTGTCTACACATGACACTTTAGTCCCGTTGGACAGATATCATTAGAAACAACTTATTGAGGATGAGCACAAACTAGATTCTTACAGCTGAGGAAGATGCGTATCAGGAAGAAAAAATGGTCAGAGCCTGCCTGAAAAGATAGTCAACATCGTACGGAACTCTAATGATAGATTAAACTGCAAACGTATGCATGGAGGACAGCTTACAGACTCGTCCACGGTAAAGAATGGTGTCAACCACGGTTGTTCACCTTCAACCTTTCTCAATCTCGTGGTGATCGACTGAATTATAAAGACGTCAACATTTAGGTGGAGGAATGAGATAGATTGGATAACGAGGATGCAACTCGACGATCTCAACTTCGCAGATGGTCTACTTCTTCCATACCATATATAACAATAAATTCAGGAGAAGAAAACCGGTGTACCAGCAGCTTCTGCAGCAGTAAGTCTCAATATACCAATAAGGGAAAAACAAGATTCTCCTATGCAACACAACATGCACCAACCAAAACAATCTTGATGGAGATGTTTTGGAAGATTTAAAAAAACTTTACATATCTAGGCGGTATAACTGATCAGTAAGGTAAATCTGATGCAGATGTGAAGGCGCGGGTCGGAAATGCAAGGGCTGCCTTTCCACAATTGCCGAACATCTGGAACTCCAAACAACTATCAACCAAAATAAAAATTTCCAATACAAACGCTTAGACAGTTTTACTGTATGAGGAGGAAACTCGGAGAAACGCGAAGTAGACAAGCACTAAAGAGAATCTTCAAAATGAAGCTAAGCAAAATTAAGCAGCGAAGATGAGTGGGTCGTGGATGTTCACTGCCACCGGTGAGTCAGTCCCATAGCAGGACGAAACGGTCGTCTTCCAGTGCTTCCAGGTTTCTAATGGTTGTCTAACAATCACTGATTGATCATTTCAAATGTGTAAAAACGCAAAACCTCCAAAAACACTGCCCCAAAATATCGTAACAGTGCTTGCTCACTAGTGACAAGCTTCGTGAGGAAATTCTCGGAGTTCTAGTTGAGAAGACGTGACTAGTGGAGTTGGAATTCAACCCTGTCGTGTGTAGGCAGTACCTACCAAAGACAAATGTGTGAGGTCGCGCAAAATCCCTAGATCAATCAGAGTTAGACATTAACACCGTTGGATGCCGGCCCAGTGATCCGATGGTTAGGCGTTCGCGCACAATACCGAAGGTCCCGGGTTCGAATCCTGTGGGGTGCAGGATGTGCACTGCCACTGATGAGTCAGTCCCATAGCAGGACGAAACGGTCGTCTTTCAGTGCTTCCAGATTTCTTCTAATGGTGCTGGTCTAACAATGATTGATTGATTGATAATTTCAAATGTGCAAAAAAACACAAATCTTCAAAACTCTGACAGAAAACATAAAACAAACACAAACTTACTTGTGTCGCTTCTGGTTGAAATGCATTGAACACATCATAGGGCAAACAAGATAACACATCAACAATAAACCATCCTTTTAAATAATTAATACGTATAATCGTTGCGTCCGATATCACTTCACCATTTGGTCCAACAAATGTTGTATGAAAATTTAATACAATATCTATGAAAAATATCACATCGACTATACTGTCAATAATTAAAAAACTAACATCATCCATGGTTTTATTTTTAAATGCAGCATTAAATGGTACCATGACAGCGGTGTATCCGGTTAGGAATAGAATTAACCAATCCCATGTGGTTTTAAATGCAATATAATGTAGAATGATATGTGGTGGAGTTTTTGGGGCTTCTTGTTTATATTGTGGCACTAAATCAAGCCATGATGATGTTGACTAGATTTTTTGGTGGAGGGGAGAAAAAGAGGAAAAAATAGAAAACGGGTAAATATACACATGAGTTTAGTGAATTAATCATATCAAGGAAGAGATACTCACTGTGTTACTTACTCACTTACTTACGCCTGTTACCTCCCAATTGAGCATAGGCCACCGAGCAGTTTTCTCCTGCCTACTCTGTCCTGTGCTTCCTTTTCCAGTTCTGTCCAATTTTTGTTCATTCTTCTCATATCTCTCGTTATTTCTTGGTGTAATGTGTTATTTGGCCTTCCTCTTTTCCTTTTACCTTGAGGGTTCCGAGAGAGAGCTTGTCTCGTGACGCAGTTTGGTGCTTTTCGTAGAGTGTGTCCTATCCACTTCCACCACTTCTTCCTGATTTCCTCCTCCACTGGAATGTGGTTTGTTTTCTCCCACAGTACGTTGTTGCTGATGGTGTCTGACCAACGAATACGAAGTATTTTGCGTAGAAAACTGTTAATAAACACTTGTATCTTCTGGATGATGGCTTTGGTAGTTCTCCAAGTTTCCGCTGCATACAGTAGAACTGTCTTCACATTTGTACTGAATGTCCTGATTTTGGTTTTAGTTGAAAGTTGTTTGGAGTTGCAGATATTTTTCAACTGTAGAAATGCAGCCCTTGTTTTGCCAATCCGTGCCCTCACATCTGCATCGGATCCACCTTGATTGTCGATGATGCTGCCCAGATATGTAAATGTGTTAACGTCCTCCAAGGCATCTCCATCAAGAGTGATTTGGTTGGTGCAGTAGAACCTTCGGGGCTACTGTCGGTCCCAAGCCCAGGTAAAGGACGATTGTTGGACATGGGGTTGGCGACCCCATTCCGTCAAAAACTAACTTGCCAAAAAAACGCTAACCAGAAAAAATTCATCGTGTTAAATGTACTGAAATTACACATGCATGCTATTAGACATGAAGGGCAGCATTTTTACACTTAAAGAATATCTATAACTCGAAACTACTATTTGTCAACTAACATTAAAGTCACAATTTTCTTCTATACAAACGTCAAAGCAGTCATATTGTATGCGGTGGAAACTTGCAAAACTGCGAAAGATATCATCCACAAGATGAAAGTGTTTATTTTAACAGTTGTTTACGCAAAATACTTCGGATACGTTAGTCAGATACCTCAAGGAAGAACCTCCGAAGGTGGATTGGATACACATATTAAGGAAAATACCAAACTGCATCACAAAACAAACCCTCACTTGGAATCCTCAAGAACAAGAGAAAACAGGAGGAACAAAGAACCTATTACTCCAAGACATGAAGACAGAAATTTATGGTGTAAAAAATGACTGAAGTTATACATGAATATTAGTAGATATTAAACAGAGAAATTCAAATGTTTAGATAGTTCTATCGTAAGGGGGGGTAAAAGCTTGGAGAACAACTGTCTACGCAAAATACTTCGAATCCCTTGGTCAAATACTATCAATAAAAAGCTATTTTTTAAGAGAGAACAAAGCAGATTCCAGCAGAGGAATAAATCAGAAAGAAGCGTTGGAGGTGAAGATAGGGTATATATTGAGGAAAGCACTCAAATGAGTCACAAGACAAGCCCTCACTTGGAATTCTCGAGGACAAAGGAAAGAAGAAGACCAAAGAACACATTACACGGACAAAATAGAGAGAGACATGAGAAGAATGAACGGAAATTGGATAGAACTGGAAAGGGAAGCCTAAGACAGAATTGGTTGGAAAATACTGGTCAGCGGCCTATGCTCTATAGGTGGTCACTGACGAAAGTAAGTAAGTAAGTAAGTAAGTAAGTAAGTAAGTAAGTAAGTAAGTAAGTAAGTAAGTAAGTAAGTAAGTAGTAAGTAAGTAAGTAAGTAAGTAAGTAAGTAAGTAAGTAAGTAAGTAAGTAAGTAAGTAAGTAAGTAAGTAAGTAAGTACATAAGTGAGTAAGTAAGTAAGTAAGTAAGTAAGTAAGTAAGTAAGTAAGTAGGTAGGTAAGTATGTGAGTAAGTAAGTAAGTAAGTAAGTACGTAATATTTTGCTGAGTTCTATGAGTTACTCTGTTAATATAACTATAAACAATACGCGTTTTGATGGTGTTTAAATTAGGTTAGGTTCAAAATTACAATCTGGCGATTAAACATGAGTCACTGATTTTTCAAAAGTTAGGATAATCGTAATTTTAGGTTCATTACCCGCCCTATAAATTTCTACTATCATGTAAATACTGAAAGTATATTTTATCAAAATATAAGCTGACAGGATTCAGGAAAATTATCAACCTTATTCAAGGGTTTAATCAATATTTGTTTACTGCAAATACAGATAACTTAAAAAGGTTTTAAGTATGGACATTTTTTTAAAAAATGTACTCGTCAAAATCTAACCAACAATAAATAACCTATACTATTTTGAAAAATAAAGAGTTGGATTAATTGAATAAGCTGGAAACATTAGATGACCATTTTTTTTCTAGTACTGGGACTCATCAACCATGTGTGAGTATACGATCCTGAAATAGGAAAAATCGAAACCTGGACATTTGGTTTCACGGGTGAACGTTTAATTTCTTGACTACTAACCCGAAAACGAATATCTTGAGTTCGATTGTCGATTAAACTCAGCGATTGCCACAACCATATGATGGCGCTTATGTTCCCAAGGAAACAATTGTCCTTTTCTGTTATGACAAAGGAATAATGGGAAAAACTGAAAACCCTTACAAATGAAAGTAAATACCAGATCAAACTGAATAAAATTGATGGCTATCAAAACTCTTTAAAACTAATCTATGATCCAATGATACCCAAATAGTATAAGTAGTGAATTTAAGTTACGACTCAATTGGTATTCTACTGTTGTTCACTATTCGATCATAAATGTCTTTGAAGCATTGCTTGAGTATCGTGGGACAACCGAGTGAGCAATGCAGTTATTAGGAAACGGTTGCTAGGTAAGGATGGCCGGTCAGTAGATGAAGTATTAAAACTTCATCAGTTGAGGTGTTTGGGGCATGTGTTGCGTATGCCTAACCACCGACTGCCTCGTCGAGCTATGTTTTGTGGTGTAGGAATAGGTTGGAAGAACGCCATGGGGGCCGCCAGACCAAAACATGACAGGAATGCATGAAGTCATTTACAAGTGGACTGAGTCATGTTTTTAGGTGTCGAATACCTGTTTGTAGTCCGCGAGATGATAGTAATCAATGGTTAGAGACCCTGAATGACATAGCTCAAAACCGTTTACAATGGCGCCGGCGCATTTATTCTTTGTGTTCTCTCAAGCCAGAAATTTTTAATTCTTCATCACTTGATCTTTATCTTTTTAAGTTTATTTCACTAGATTCTACTTCTTGAATGATGATTATTTGAATTCTATTCATCCACACTTGACCTACTTTAGTTATCATATTTTACAAATTTTCTTACTACTATCAGTACACCTGTTTTCCTATTATCCACTTGAACTTTTGCCTATTAGATGTAGTTACGTAATCTTTTTCATTTCATTGTGATTATCACTCAAATTGACTTGATTGGTTTAACATTTTCATATAAATATTCATGTATATTAGAGTAAAGCCTGATGACGATCTAATCGAAATCAATATTGTTCGTTTATATGGATTTGAATTGCCAATTACATCTCTGTGCTGATGTGGTATGAAAACATGAACTGATGTACGTACGGTACCTAAGACGTTCTACGTTGCGATTGATTGATTGTTATTCAATATTCAATGAACTAATGTTCACTAAGATAAATTTGTACATTTAAAAAAATATATATATAAATTACAATTGGCTTATTACACGCTTCATTGGCGTGTGAAAAAACAAATCTATTTTTAGTAATATTAATGTAAACAAACAAATTTTAATGTTCAACATGAACTTGAAATTTTTAAAAAAAAAAAGAGCTATGCCCACAACATTTCCATATATTTCAATAACAAATTATTATTATTTTTTTCAAAAATTCTAATGTCCATAAATTATGTAAGTGAAGGAAAAGCAAGCACAGTGAATGTACTAAATTCTTCTCTCTCAAAGATAAACCAGTTCATTGAACACATTTCACACTTTTCTGCTCAAAAAAATAGAAAAAAACTGCCAATTCACCTATTCAATGTTCAATTCACTGGTTGCATTTTAATTTAGGCGCGCTAATTTGTACAGCAAACAAACAAACAAACAAAAAACACTCTTATTGATTGACACAGTCAGTATAAGGTTGTAAGATTTTTTTCAAAACCGGGTAAAGCAAAAAAAAATCCTATTTCACAAAGTCGATGAGTGAATTATTGATTTTGTTTTCAAGTCCCTATCTCATAGATGTAAGTGAGAAAAGAAGGACAGAGAGAGACACAGAGAGGAAGAGAGAGAGAGAGCGAGTCAAGCAGAGAATAAATAATCTTTTACATGAACAAGAAAAGAAACTTACCTGTTTGTTCAATGAATAAAAATTTTAAATTGCGTTACCATGAGAATCAAATAAGTCAGTAAGTAATATATATGATGTATATGTTTATATATATATATATTCATTTAAAGTAGTTAGTTATATTTAAACCGGAAATTTCTAAATGAGATTACATATACGCTTACATTATTAGAATGGGCTCATTACATTTGCCTTAAGTATAATTGACAGATTTTAATGAGGAAGTCCGTGCATACTCTGAAATGACATGTCATCTATTTAAAAAAAAGTTTATAGTTTTTGAATAATTTCTGGGAAAAATTAAAAAAAAAAACAGTTCCTAAATTAAAATTTCTTTTAAGATGATTTTAATTTTGTACAGTTGTCTATGTAAGATACTTATGATCCGTTGGCTAGACACTATCAGTAACAACCTACTAGAGGAGAGGAGAAACCAGATTTCAACGGAGAAAGAAATTAACAAGAAGTGAAAAGTACTGGAGCGTATCACAAGACCAGCCTTCACTTGAAATCCTCAAGGTCAGCAGAAAAGAGGAAGACCAAAGAACATATATTACGTCGAAAATCGGAGACAGACAAGGAGGGGAATGAACAATAATGGCGAAGAACTAGAAAGGAATGCCGGGGAACAGAGTGGGTTGGAGAATTTCTGGTCGGCGGCCTATGCTCTACTGGGAGTAACAGGCTTAAGTAAGTGAGTAAGTAAGCTATGATGGTCAACAGTAACATATATATATATATATATTGTTGGGGATGTCAGATCCCCAGAACTCGCTTGATAAATGCCATATCTTGGATTTCACGTTTGCCATCATGGGCTGATCAGTTGACCTTGAGACCTAATTTCCCACCAGGAAAATCCATGGCCGTGATTGGCTGCTGTGTATTTTAGTGTGCTATTTTTGTGACTGTACCAAGGACGTTTCTATGATGTATAAATAAACGAGAGTTGTATGCTTGATTGTACTGTGCTTGCTGGGTGTTTGTAGAATATACTTTCTACGCTTACAAAGCCTTCTTATTTCCGCTTGGTATTCAAGGTAGCCTACCTGGACGTTGGTATTCGTCTCGTTCGCGTTTATCTAGTAAGGTGAACTCGTATTAGCCTCAAGCAAACTTAGTGACGAACATAATATATACATATGTATGAACACTTTTTTCACTAGAATTTAGTGCCTTGTAAACATTATCGATCAATCAACAAATCAATAAATGATGTGAAGTTTTTGAAAATAAACTTTTAATCTGTTTAAATCTGAAAAGAAAACGAAAGAAAATCCACATAGCCAGGTATCTTTAATTCAACTGTGATGTTGGTGTACAATAAATATTGGACATTGAAATATACAGAGTAGTTTTGTAAGTTCTTTTTCCCTCACAGGATAAAAAAGTCGATTTCAAAGGCTTAAAATAGTAATTATAACAATGAGTATCATTATTATTGTGGTGTGTGCTACTTATACGAACGATATAAGTAGTATAAAAAGGGACGTAAAAGAAGAAGTCTCACGGTCAGAAGAGGAAAACGGAAAGCAAATGGAGCAAAAGCAAGAAGTAAATGGAGTACCAACAGGAAGTAAAGGAAGCAACAACAGGAATGGAAGAAGGATGGAGTGTTGGAAGTCACGACTCAAAGATGGTGTGCAAATAGAGTGTATTCAATGTAATGTTTTCGTTTTTAATTGACTAAGGGCGCCTGCCACAGTCTTCTCATCATTATAATTATAGTCAGTGTAGGGTTATGGAGATCGTTGAGTTTCATTGTATCCGTAAATCGATCAATGTCAGATCATTATTAGAAACGTACAAATAATGAACGGTTGTTTTGTCTACTTAGTATGGAACTCGAAAACACTATGCATTCACAAACTCACACATGTGAGCATCTCATCTTAACTTCAATGCTTCGAAAA
>OX103979.1:74777648-74798985 GCA_944470395.2 Schistosoma turkestanicum | reverse complement strand
TGTGTTAATGTCTAACTCTAATTAATCTAAGGGTTTTGAGCAACCTCACTCATTTGTATTCGGTTGTTAATGCCTACACTTGACATGGTTGAAATACTCTACTGGTCACGTCTTCTCACTGGAAATATCCGTCTGCTAACCGAGGGACGAGTCTACTGCACATCATTGCTATCTGTGCTACGATTGGTGTGTGAATCGTGACCACTCAGAATAGGGAATATTCGATCATGGATGTCTTTGAAGCATCGCTGACTTCTTCAGGGACCACCGCACGGTGTTATTTCCCAACCAATTGTCCACTTTCCACGTAGTCTCAGTTTTCGCGAATAGCGCACGATATCAAATTTACTCCTGCAACATCCGTCGAAGTCACAGAAATCGGCGTTTACAGATGGTGACACCAATTACAAAATAGTCACTATGCCAAAACAAATATTGCCAAACATAAGCACTAAACACAGATAATCCTAATTTTGGAGAAAACTAGTGTGTTAAGTATGCCCAACCACTCACTGCCTCCACGAGCGATGGTGTCTGACGTGCAGGTAGGCAAGAATAAAGCTAGGGGTGGCCGAACCAAAATATGGCACTAATTCATGAACTCACTGGCTAGTGGACTGAGTCATGTTGGTGACTGGTTGGGGTCAGCGAGACAACAGTAACAGATGGTTAGAGACTTTGAATGTCGTGGCTCAAAATCGATTGTATTGGCGCAGATGCATCCATCTCTTGTCTTCTCTTATGACGTCATGAGCTTAGAACGCTTTCTTATCTCATTTTAAATTCATTTCACTAGATTATACATCTTGAAGAATTTCTTCGAACTCTAATCTTGTCGATTATCGCCAATACGTCGACTCACTCTACTACCATCGGATTCGAATCGACAATTCGATCTGTGTGTGGTAATGTAGTGCGGCAACTTGACGTTCTACATTGTAGCTGACTGACCGACTGATACGTATCTAGTGGTCGATAACTCTCCTTTCAACAGTTATTGAACATTCGATCTTAATCTTGTTCGTTCCGACATGATCACTTATTTATGCTAACAGCTGGATAGACTGTAGCTCATGTTAGACCATCTATTCATCCTTTCGACACACCTAGTTTAACAGTCTCATTCTAATCTGTTTTCATATTCGAACGAGTATATAGATATAAATTTCTCTGAAGCAGTAATTTCTTCCTTTCTCTCTTCGACAATGATTACAGTGTTATGTCACTTCAGTGAAATTTTCATTTCATTTTGTCTTATATTTTTTTCGTATGTTTCCTTTCAAAAACAGCATTTGGTTATGCCACCATTTTTGGTAATGTGACAACAATATTTCAAGGAATGTATGCCACTCGATCAAGATATCATGATATGATGGCATCAGTGAAAGATTTCATTAAAACGCATAGTGTACCAAAAGATTTAGCTGAACGTGTTATTGATTATGTCACATCGACATGGGCTATCACTAAAGGAATTGATACAGCAAAAGTGAGATATTTTATTTTCTTTTCATTTTCCCTTTTTTGAATGATAATAGTTTTATTCATTTGTATCAGTAATTTGTGTACTGAATGTGTCGGTAGTTGGGACTGTAATTGATCAGTTTTACTTTGGTATACATGAGCGTTCTGTGCAAATTGCCTCGATGTAGCCAATAGGTTACAAACATAGATGGATAGAGACTGTCAATGGAATCCAGGATGTACGTTTCACGTTATTTGAGATGGTGGAGAAAATTTGTAGCTCAAATGGATGATTGTCGTGGCGGTGTTTGGTTCTCCAAGCTGGATGTTTTGGTTGTGAAGCTTTCATTGTTTTTCTGAACAACATCATCAGCACCAACTTCGAATGGAAGTGAACTATACGACATTGACCCAATTTCTCAACCAATCAGAAAAGTCATATATTTTTTTTACGCCTGTTACCCCCAATGGAACATAGGCCGCCAAACAGTTTTCTCCAACCAACTCTGACCTGGGCTTCTCTCTCCAGTTCTGTCCAATGTTTGTTCATTCCTCTCATATCTTTCTCTGTTTCTCGGCGCATTGTGTTAATTGGTCTTCTTGTTTTCCTTTTGCCTTGAGGGTTCCATGTGAGGGCATGTCTCGTGACGCATTTAGGTGCTTTTCGTAGTGTGTGTACTATCCACCAACTCCACCACTTCTTCCTGATTTCCTCCTCCACTGGAATCTCGTTCGTTTTCTCCCAGAGTAAACTGTTGCTGATGGTGTCTGGCCAACGAATCCGAAGTATTTTGCGTAGACAACTGTTCATAAACACTTGTATCTTCTGGATGATGTCTTTTGTAGTTCTCCAAGTTTCCGCTCGATACATTAAAACTGTCTTGGCATTTGTTTTGAAAATCTTGATTTCGGTGTTGATTGATGTTTGTATGAAGTTCCAGATGTTTTTCAATTGTAGTAATGAAGACCTTGCTTTGCCGATCCGCGCCCTCACATCTGCATCACATCCACCTTGGTTGTCGATGATGCTGCCCAGATATGTAAAGGTGTTAACATCATCCAAGGCATCTCCATCAAGAGTGATTTGGTTGGTGCATGTTTTGTTGCATCGGAGAAAAATCATAAGTAACATAGAATCAAGAAACAGATCAGAAAGGGGGATACAATCAAAACAAGGGTGCAAACAACGACAGACGTTAGGTCAAAAACAACCAATGAAGATCGAGGTTAGCAGAGCAAGCTACAGGTCAAACGTGGAGAAATTCGATTAACACTTCACTTCTACCTAAAGTTTGGGCTGATGATGTTGTAGTTCAGAAGAAAAACAATGAAAGCTCCACAACCAAAACATCCAGCTCAGAGAACGAAACAACCAACACATTATTTGGGACTTAACAGTAGTTCAATGTGTCTGAATCACTCAAAGTTTGCGTTCACTTCAAGACTCAAACTCAATAAAGTTCGCTTCAAATGCCATCCACTTAACTATGGAGTCCAGACAGACATCGGTTTATGAAATGGAGAAACGTTTAATTTATTTTTACTGGTAGTTTCAATCTCCCCATTGATAGTTAGGACTGCGATGTCCGTTTTCTCTGAGATGTAATAAGTAAGCAAATAGATATTAGTTAACGAAACACTGGAAACCAGGGAGCACGCGTTTAGTACTGATCAGTATTTGTGTCAGCTGTATAATCAGATTTCAAGAACAGAACTTGAACGGTTTTTCTGTCAACCTTGTTGAAACAAACTAGAATGTGTTCTTGCATACAGGTTGAAACTAGATTTTGACTGTGAACAACGTACAGTTATTATTTGACAGAGGATAAGTTTCACTATTGTTGATTTACAGTAATTTATGTACTGAACGAAAATTCTATCATAAATAAAAGAACTTTAAAGCGTAATCCTCTAATTAAATGATAAGTGTGTTGGAGACGTTAGACCCCCAGAACTCACGTGGAAAGATCCTAATTTCGTAATTTTATTGTGAAATTTTGAATTTCCATGTTTTCGCGCCAGTTGATATTCAGCTCACATTTCCCCCTCGGTAAATCCTTGACTGTTATTGGTGGATGGATTATTTTAGTACGCTATTTTGTGGCTCTCCCAAAGGCGTTTCTATCATGCGTAAATTAGCTCGATTTGTGTGTGTCTTATTGAGTACTATTGCTAATCTCTCATGAAGGACATCGCTACTCACCCCCCTTCGGACTGTAGTTTCATGACGTTTAATGAAACTTTTTCCGAACAGTCAAAGTCTCCGACTTATTTTTTACAGTATACATATAATAATTCTTTAA
The DNA here is from genome assembly GCA_944470395.2 of Schistosoma turkestanicum. Lineage (NCBI taxonomy): Eukaryota > Metazoa > Platyhelminthes > Trematoda > Strigeidida > Schistosomatidae > Schistosoma > Schistosoma turkestanicum. The sequence continues at coordinate 74,795,218 of OX103979.1, read as the reverse complement.
AAACGTGCTGTGGTACGTTGTTGATGAACTCTAGCTCCTGACTTAAAGTATCTACTGAATGGATCATTTTTGCCCTGCTTATGAGACATTCAACCAAATTTCTTTTGTAGCGGATAGGTCTGAAACTGTAGAAATTAGTATACGGATCTAGATAGTCGGGCCGGGGATAAACGGATTAGAATAGCCAATCATGTCACAGTATCATGACTTCGTTCCGTTTACCGAGTGAGATGAACATGTATTACCATTCAAACATATCCATTGACGAACATATCATAGTGAATCAGTTAATTTTTCACAACAAATCTTATCTTTGATAAAACCAATGAAGAATAAAGTACGAGTGATAAACATGAACATGTAGTACATAACAGTTTTACATTTTCAATAAAGTTCGTGTTGGATGTGAGCTCACAAATTATGTAGGTATTCAATAAAATTCCTTCGACTTCGTATACTGCTCGTCCTGATAACCGTTACTAGATAGCGCCCGTCGGTGTAAACAATTCAGGAGAAGAATACGAAGGGCATCATCCAGAAGATACAAATGTTTATTAACAGTTGTCTACACAAAATACTTCGGATTCGTTGGACAGACACGATCAGTAACAACCTACTATGGGAGAGAACAAACCAGATTCCAGTGGAGGAAGAAGCGGTGGAAGTGGACGGGACAGACACTACGAAAGGCACCTAACTGCGTCACGAGACAAGCCCTCACATGGAACCGTCAAGGCAAAAGGAAAAGAGGAAGGCCAAGGAACATATTACGTCGAGAAATAGAGAAAGATATGAGAAGAATGAACAAAAATTGGACAGGATTGGAAAGGGAAGCCCAAGACAGAGTTGGTTGGAGAAAACTGTTTGGCGGCCTATGCTTGATTGGGGGTAACAGACCTAAGTAATTAAGTAAGTAAGTACACACAGAGATTACAAAACTTCAGTGAAAATGAGATTAAGAGTGTCGATTAGCAAGAAAACAGGCGCGCCAGTGAGTCATGAGTCATCGAATTATTTAAGTGGCTAACATGAAACTGAATGCAATCAATATATGCGTATGTGGTGAAGCAATATACTCAATCAACCCGACATTAATCCAAAGTAAAATGATACATATAAATTATTACCACACAAATGATACTATCTGTTAAATAAGTTAATTAAAAAGGGTGGCTCTTAACCAAATAAAACGATAAACAAGCCTTAAAGTTATGTGTATATAAGGTACAACAAGGCATCTCTACATAGAATGTTACTCAAGTATACTCAATCCTTCGATATGTCATAATCTACAAACTGGGGTCATGTCATTTTTTTTTCTGAAAAAAATAAATTCTTATTTATAAAATAAACTTATTTTCAATGTTTAATTTTACTGTCTCTATTAGTCAATTATTTTTTCAAAGTTAACGTTTATAAATTAAATTTTTGAACTTCAATTTTTAAAAAGACTGAAAAAATAAAAAAATTATCGTGTTTATTTCGGGTTATTTTAAACAATTTTTTATTTAAAAAATCATCCATATTTTTTTAAGTTCATATTGCTTAGTTCATGGTTAAAAATGTATCATGTTATGTCAAAATTGAATATTGGTTTTTACACGATACAGAGATCGTGTTAGTTGGATGTGACAAGAAGTTGATAATGTCGCCGGAACCCAAAATTATTATTTTATAGCGAACCGATTAGGATTTACAGATGACCATTTAAAGAACTTAACAGCAACAATCATAATATAACAAATAAATATATTGAAATCATGAATCGATCAATGTTAGACCGCCATCAGAAACCTGGAAGCACTGAATGGCCGTTTTGTCCTGGTATGGGACTCATCAGCAGTGCGCATTCACGATCCCTGAACATCGCAGGATTCGAACACAGCAGGACCTTCTGTCGTGAGCGCGAACGCATGACTAGTGAAGTTCAGCTTGTTCGGGTGTAGACAGTAACTACCGAAGACAGTGTATGAGGTTGGGCAACTCCGTGAATTGATCAAAGTTAGACATTAACACCTTTCAGCATCTGCTCAGTTGTCCAGAGGTTAGGCGTTCACGTGCAAGAACGAAGGTCTTGGATTCGAAACCTGTGAGGTGCAGGATTCGTGGATGCACACTGCCGATGTGACCCATACCAGGACGAAACGGCCGTCCAGTGATTTCAGGTTTCTGATAGTGGTCTAACGCAAATCGACTGATTATTTCAATGTGTAACTTACCAGTCTTCACAACCCCTGACTGAAACAAATATATCGTAAATCTATCGGTGTTGGATCAGCATTAGAAATGATGATGATGATTAATAATCGTTATATCCTAGTATGAACTCATCAGCAGTGCGCATTCACGATACCTGCATGTGAGAATTGGACCTAGGAACTTCGGTCTCGTATGCAAACACTGAACTTTTTGACCACTAATATGTCATCGAGTGGTGTTGATCTTTAACTTAAATCAATCCACAATATTATTGTGCTACTTCATCCATCGTTTCCAGTGAGTAACTGCCTTACAATCGACACATTTAAACCGTGAAACCCTATAATAACTCAATAATGAACAGCTGTACTATAAGCACTCTAGTGACACGCTTCGTGAGGAAATTCTTGAAGTTCTAGTGAGTTAGACATTAACACCGTGGGATACCAGCCACTTCAGTGATCCAGAGGTCAAAAGTCCTTGCGTTCGAATCCTATGATAAGCGGGAGTCGTGAATACACACTGCTATGGATGAATCCCATTCCAGGACGAAACGGTCTTCCAATGATTCCAGGTTTCTAATGGTAGCCTAACAGTAATTGTTTCATGTTTCCAATAATCAATATAAACATATATATGCGCATACTTCTTTTGGTTCATTGTTTCAATTAGGTATTAAATTATTGTCCAAAAGATATGAAAGCTGATTTATGCATCCATTTAAATCGTATGGTATTCAATGAACATCCAGCATTTCGTTTAGCTAGTGATGGTTGTTTAAGAGCATTAGCTGTTAATTTTAATACAATACATACAGCCCCAGGTGATTTAATATTTCATCAAGGTGAAAGTATTGATCAATTGTGTTTTGTTGTATCTGGTTCATTGGAAGTAATTCAAGATGATGAAATTGTAGCATTTTTAGGTAAGAAACTTTTTATGAATAATATTATTTTCAATTAATGTTGGTTAGTATTGACAGTGTTGCATAATTTTTCCGTAAAAATACCAAACTAACTGATTGATGACAGTAAGAATGGATGTGTTGATTGACTAAACTGTATGAACAGCTCTCTCTCTCTTTATAAAATGGAAGGAATCTTTTTTAACCAATCAGTTGCATTTATTAGTTTGTAGTGCCTTCACATATTATATTACAGTTCGCTTACATTTAATTTGGTTAAGCCCTTTCGATTAATTTATGTAACCAAGGCATTTGTATCGCAACAATTTGTATGTACCATTCATTCGTTCTTATTATGTGTGGTTTGTATGAAGAGCTCACATGACGTGTCCCACTTATCATTTGACCTTGTCAACTATTCCTCGCTTTTATTCATGTGTGTGTATGCCTATCTCGTTGATCACATGTCTGCCTTATATTTGTCTGACTATGTAATCTTAGTCACGCTCTATCTCTTTGAGTTGGCTCAACAGCCTTCTCCAATTCACGTCGCTTCATTCATTTTATTCACTGCTTCTCCGCTTCGCTTTGTGTGGTGTGTCCCAAATAAACGTATTCAACACTACAAGTTCACCTTGTGATTTATAAACCGTCACAGGAGCTAATCATGAAGAGTAGGAACATGTCGAAATTGACACACCACAAGTTGATCGATTTCTGATAGGCCTTATGTATTGCTTTTCTCTATGGAAAGAAAAATGTGATCTAGCTTCTTAGATTCCGCTGAATGAATTTGGAATGAAGAAATATATCGAGCAGACATTATCTGTCACTCATCTTCACTCGTGAATGTCTTCTATCAAATCATATGTTAAGAATAATTTACTATGGATCAACTTTTGTGATTTATTTTCCAAGGGCAAATATGTCAATAAATGAAGCTTGTTACCCTTGATGGAGCATAGGCCGCTGACAAACATTCTCGAACATACTCTATCCTAGGCCTTCCTTAATGTTTCCATTCAAGAGTTATTCATTCATCTCAAGTCTATATCCATTTCACAGAGTAACATGTTCCTAGAACTTACTCTTTCGCTTCCGCCTTGAGGATTCCAAGTGAAGGCTTATCTCGTGACTCAGTTGAGTGTTCTTCACATCAATGTGCATCTTTTCAAAACTATTTGGCTGAAACAAGCCGAGAATGGGTGGTTAGATTGTAATATTTCCACGATTCGTATTTAGGTGATACAAACGTTTATCTGTTATCCAGTCGATACTTTCTACACACTGAGTTTAAATAACAAAAATAGTATTCAACCAGTGATTGAATTGTATTATTCCCAGTTGAAATTTTCATTTTTGGTAAACTTAATTTTTATTTACAATTATTAAAAATGTTAAGTAGATTATAGTATTTGAATGGCTGTTCTTCATCAATTTGAATCGAAAGACTTTCTCGTTGAATTTAATTACCAAATTCCTTGTCACTTAATTATAAATTAACTGTTTGATCCTCAGAAGCAACATCTTGGACGAGAGGTAATTCAATAGGAAAATAAGTAATACTGATTCGTTTCTACCTCAAAAACTACTCCAGCAGTCCTTAATTTCTTTTCACTGCTAGTAATAATAGTGTCAATACCAGTCTACGATAAACTACACATATGTTTCATGTAAACTGTCGTAAGAAATGAGCATCTCACACTCATTATGCCTGAACATTGGGATGAATTTCGTAATTATCCTCAGAATATCAACTTATTTATTTATATGAGTGGAGCTCATTGTATTTCTCAGACTGACTTCGTTGTCAACATTTGTGAGAAAATAGATGGTTTATTCATGGGATGCACTTAATTTACTAAATAAATTTGAACTACTTGTAAGTAGTTAATCTTATTTGATGAAAATAAAATTTGTGAGGAACTGAAGATGTGGAATATCTATAGACTATTTGTTTTGAAAATATCTTACATCATAAGTCAATAAAGAATGCCATATTATCTAAGGATCTTAAAGTTCATTAGATGAAGAAGTATTGGATGAATGCTACTGTATTATTTTAAACCTTGGAAAAAACATCTATCCAGTACTCGCATGCATTTTAATTATTATGAAGACAAATTCATCCCTGTAGGGTGTAGGCAGTAACTATCGAAGACAAATGGATGAGGTTGCGCAAAATCGCTAGATTGATCAGAGTTAAACGTTAACACAGTCGTATGCCGGCCCAGTCGTCCAGGGGTTGGTTGCTCAAATCCGAAGGTCATGGGTTCGAGTCCTGTGAGTAGCAGGAGCCGTGGATGCGCACTGCTCATAAGTCGTCCCATTCGAATACGAAACGGCCATCTAGTGCTCCGAAGTTTCTAATGGCACTCTAACAATGACGATTGATGATTCCAAAGTGTAAGTTAAATTCATTTTGAACAATCACCATAATTCTCTCATTTTTTGTATAGTCTAATCAATCTATAATCATATATCATTAAACCCTACTTCTTTTTTTTTTAATCTAATTTGATATATATCTACAAGGTCGCGGTGATGTATTCGGTGAACCATTTTGGAAAGATCCAAATAGTATGAGTCATTCAGCTGCAACTGTTCGTGCATTAACTTATTGTGATTTACATTGTATTAAAAAAGATTGTTTATTACAAGTTTTAAAATTTTATTCAGCATTCGCGAATAGTTTTGCACGAAATTTAGTATTAACATACGATTTAAAAACACGTGTAAGTTATTATTATTATTGATGTTAGTGATTTTTTTTTAAAATGAGTTATATATTAGATAATGAATACTCAGTAACTACTGAAATCACGAAACAAGCATAGTTAGACCACCATGGTTAGAAACCTGGAAGTACTGAAAGACGGCCGCTTCGTCCTGCCTGGCCTCATTAGCAGTGCACATATACTACTCTTGCTATTCGTAGCGAGTAAACCCAGGGCCTTCTGTCTTGCGCGTAAACGCCTAACCTCTAGACCATTGAACCGGCATACAAAATGTCTAACTCTGATTTATCTAGGGACTGGGTGCAACGTCATTCATTCATATTCGGTAGTTACTGCCTACAACCGACAGAGTTGTGCTCCATTGGTCACATATTCTCATTAGAACTCCGAGAATTGTTGTATATTACTAAAATCATGTATCAATAATTGTTAGACCGTAATTAGAAACCTGGAAGAGACAATCCCCATACAATGTGCTCACTGGTGACTAGCTTCGCGAGGAAATACTTTTATTTCAAGCATGTAATATATAGTTCATGAAAGTAATTTTAGTTTAAATTTTCTTATGTGGCTAGAGTTCTATGAAAAAGTTAAAAATACTAGTCAGTAAAACCAAGGTTTATACTGGTTAGCACTTTTGGTCATGATGTTTACCTAATTTTCAGATGGAATGACTTATTATGCTCATAGTACTCATAGTACTGGAGATCTACACATAAATCAGTGACTTCAGTCAGTTAGCTACAATGTAGAACACCGTATGCGAGTACATCAATTCATGGTCCGATATCCCATTAGCACAGAGACTCGATTGGTAATTAAAATCCCATAGCGGTAAAGGTAATAGAAGAATTGGAGGTAATTGAAAAGATTAGGCGTTGAAGATATGATTCAAGAAGTTTAATTCGGTGAAATCAACTTACAAAGAGAAATATGAAGGTGGTGAGGAATTCAGATTACGATCTGAGAAAGCACAAAAATGGATACACTACCCCCACTGAGAACGATTTTGAGGCATCACATTCAAGGTCTCTAACCATCGGTTACGATTGTCTCACGGACCACAACCTGGCAGTCAACACCTACCGACATGGCTCAATCCAGTTGTCAGTGACTTCATGGATTTGTGATATGTTTTGGTCTGGCAGCCCTTAACTTTCTTCCAGCTTACTCCGACACCCCCAACACATTGCTCACTGATGAAGTCGGAGGTTAGACATACATAACGAATGTCCCAGTTACCTCAACTGATGAAGTTTCAATACTTCATCTATTGATCTGTCTGTCTTCCTTACCTATTACCTTTTTCCCAACAACAGTATCATTTACTGGGTGAAATCAGTCATTTATTTGTAATAAATACACTGCTTTTCAGTTCTGGATATAACTTAAGCTCGAACAAACAGTTTTACAAAATGCTCACTATGCGAAGTGGTTCCAGAACGAAAAAGTTGCGAAGAAATCTTTTTCGATCTAGGTTTTGTATCAGTTACTACTACCCATTAGCAAGAACTGCTATTTCTCCTGATTGCATTGGAACTCAGGTTAACCAGCTACCTTGTTGTTAGTAACTGACATTTTGGATTACTGAGATATTTACCCTACATACTTGCCTGCTTACTTACGCCTTCTACCCATAATGGATCATAGATCACCGATCAGCATTCTCTAACCCACTCCGTCATTCGATTTCCTTTCTAGTACTGTTGAACTGTGGTTCATTCTTCTCATATCTGTCTCCATTTCTCAACATCATGTGTTTTTTGGGTTTTCCTTTTTTCCTTTGACCTAGTGCTTTACTTGTGAGGCAATAGGATGCTTTTCCTAATCTATGTCCTATCCACTTCCAGAGCTTCTTCCTGATTTCTTCCCCCGCTGGAAGAATCTAGTTCTAGTTCTGTGCCGCAGTAGATTGTTTCCGATAATATTTACATCAATTTACTGATTGATTTACCATGAACTCTACGTTTATCTCATCATCTAAGTCTTGATTCAACCGAAATAATCTAATTACTACTAAATGACAAATTGATTTTTTTTTCCCTATTTAGCTAATATTTCGTAAACTAGCCGATGTTCGACGAGAATATGAATTAGCTGAACATCGTAAAACTGACAATGCATTGTCTAGTCTACGTGCAGATCATCCAGTTCGACGTATGATACATAAATTTCGTCGTATTGGTGGTACACACAATCAATCGACAAATGATTCCCCGATTGGGAGTAACAGTGGTCCAGGTCTACAACAATTGGCAGACAATAATGACGTCATACGTATTGCACGTAAATCAATCACGTTGGGTGATTACAATGACGATGATTATGATTATGATGGTGATGATGATTATGTGAAAGATCTAGAATTCAGTTTGAAAAATGATGATCAGTCAAGAATGAAAGGGAAATTCGATAGTCCCAGTACATCCACCACGAACGCTGCTAGTCATCACAATGGTAATAATAACAGCGTACTGGATGAGATTGCATCACGATGGGGTAAACGGATCGAGTTGAAAACTAATAAAACATTTGTTACTGAATCAAATCAACAAGCAGTTTCTTCAAATACTACTACTACTGCTACTACTACTACTAATAGTAGTAGTACTAGTAGTACTACTACCACTACTGTCACTAGTCAAAACACTACTACTAACGATCAACCAACACATTCAACCAAATCATTTTTACAATCAAAATGGGGTAATCGATTAAAATCGGCCATCATTCCAGAAGAACAAGATTTACAACAAGGTAAATTTGAAAATCCGCCACCGAATTCGAATCAACAAAATATTGAACGAATTATTGACAATCAATCAAAACTCATGAATGATTGTTTGAAAAAATTTGAATTGTCCAATGAATCCATATTGAATTGTTTAATCAGTATACAGAATGAATTTAAATTAGAAATGAACAATTTAATGGAACGTATGAATACAATTGACGATCGAGTTGCTCAACTTGTTTCCAATATAGAACAACAGAACCAATGTCAATATGAAACAATGAAACAGGTACACACCACTGGAGAACATCGTAACAGTCAACATGCTACGCATCAGAAACATGGTAACAGTAATAATCACAATAATAATAGTAGTAATCTTGGCAAATTTATTAAAACAGTATTCCCATCCCCGACAGCAATATCCTCACCATCATCATCATCAACATCAACATCGGAAATGTCTACCTCGTTTAAATCACATCGTACTTCCTCGAATTTAGTCATGTCCTCTAATAAAATACATCCATTGATTGTATTGCCGACTGATTCAAAAGTCAATAAAAGCATTTCAACAATTCACCAAACTCAACAAATATTGAATAAAAATATCAAATTAAATATTTTACCAAATAATAATAATAATAATAATAGTTTGTATAATCTTCCGACGAAACGTAGTCCTCCTAGACAACGTATATCACAATTTTATAAACAATATTCAGGTGAGACAGATAGTCAGTTGGAACCATTATCCACTGAAAGTGATTTATCTTTTCAATCTAGCGAGCAGATTGATTTGAATACATTTTCATCAGAAATTTTCTATACTAAACCAATACAATCTAGTGCATTTTGTACTACTACTACTAGTACTACTACTGCTAGTACCACTGATACTGTACACACCATGGATTATCGATATTCATTACCTTTACCATTTAATAAAAATACATTTCTCTATCAATCGACATCGTCGAATTTAGATCAATTTCATGCAAATCGATTCTCTCATCGTAATCCATTTCTAGCATCGAATGTGAATAGTGTATCAGTGGAGAATATGACACAATCTATGGTTGTATACAATCGACCATTAACAACCAATTCACAATTGATTGTATCAGATAGTTTCATGTATCAATCACCCAGTAATAATAATAATAATAATAATAATTTACTGTTTACAACTACTTCTGGACAATCCATACTTCCATCGGATGTCATTTTATTATCAGATAATACCTCTGTGCCTAATACTTTTCCAACAATGACTATCATCACCACAAGTACTACAAATAGCAATAATAATAATAACCGACTATCTATTCCCAATCGATGGAATCCTCCTCATGAATTAACATCACCGACAGAAATGTTCAATACACGATTATTTACTCCAGAAGCATTGACATCTAGATCAGATCAATCGCCTACTACCACTACTACTACATCACAATGTATTCAACAGTCATCATCATTAACTCAACGATCTCATGTGAGTAGATTGAATACAAAAACTAGGGATTTGACTAAATTTGATTAAACAACAACATTAGAAACCCAGATATAAATATCACTATATATAAATAAACATAAATAAATTCACTTTATTTTTCCTAATGAAATAATCTTTCTTCATTGATCGATCATTTTCTTCCGTCGAGTTTTTCTTTTCTACACAAAATATATTATTGTAAATCTGTTTATATTTTCTCGCTTTGTTTTTTTTTCTTTTTTATTCCGATCAATAAAATTGAAAATTGACAATTGAACATGTAGGACAAGGATTATTTTGTCCTATTGAACATCGAATGTTATACATACATGCATATATATACATATATATAAACAAACATGTCAGTCAGTGAGTGTTTTGATTGTTTGAATTTCCAACGATTTATGATTTAAATTAAGTGTACAAAAATTCACGGGAATATTATAAACCAATCACCAAAAAATTGAACACTGAAGATTTTTTTTGGTTAGGATTTCCTTAATAAAAAAACTATAACAGTTTGTTAACAAGATTAATGAAAAATTGTACATACTTATTTAAACAAAGTTTATTTTAAAATTTTAAACAAAGAAAGATCATTTTGAGAATAATTATTTTTCCTTTCGCTGATTACTTACTTACTTACTTACGCCTGTTACCCCGAATAGAACATAGGCCACCGACCAGTTTTCTCCAACAAACTCTGTCCTGGGCTTCCCTCTCCAGTTCTGTCCAATGTTTGTTCATTCCTCACATATTTTTCTCTATTTCTCGGCGTAATGTGTTCCTTGACCTTCCTCTTTTCCTTTCACATTGAGGGTTCCATGTGAGGGCTTGTCTCGTGACGCAGTTAGGTGCCTTTCGTAGTGCGTGTCCCGTCCACTTCCACCGCTTCTTCCTCCACTGGAATCTGGTTTGTTCTCTCCCATAGTAGCTTGTTACTGATGGTTTCTGGCCAACGAATCCGAAGTATTTTGCGAGGACAACTGTTAATAAATACTTGTATCTTCTGGATGATGGCTTTCGTAGTTCTCCATGTTTCCGCTCCATACAGTAGTACTGTGTTGACATTTGTATTGAAAATGCTGATTTTGGTTGAAAGTTGTTTGGAGTTCCAGATATTTTTCAACTGTAGAAATGCAGCCCTCGCTTTGCCAATCCGTGCCCTCACATCTGCATCGGATCCACCTTGATTGTCGATGATGCTGCCCAGATGTTTAGAGGTGTTAACGTCCTCCAAGGTATCTCCATCAAGAGTGATTTGTTTGGTGCATGTTGTGTTGGATCGGAGAATTTCGCTTTTCCGTTTATGTATGTTGAGACCTATTGCTGCAGAGGCTGCTGCTACACTGGTCTTTTTCTCTTGCATTTGTTGTTGAGTGTGCGATAGAAGAGCCAGGTCATCTGCGAAGTTCAGATCGTCCAGCTGCGTCCTAACTGTCCAGTTGATACCGTGCTTCCCTCCAGATGTTGACGTCTTCATAATCCAGCCGATCACCAGGAGAAAGAGAAAGGGTGATCTTTTCACTGATGATTTGTTCTAAATCAAGTGACACAACGTTCCTAACACCTCAACTCATCAACGTTCCCTACTCTTCACGAGCTCTAGTTAGGTGTCAGACTACTAATTATTGAAGTGAATGTTCGATTTTCGACAGACTACTTTTAAATTTTAGTAGTAATTAAAGTGTCAGCTATATGTATGGAATATTTAGAATAAACTTTGACACCATTAGCCATTTTTTCCACATCAGAGTTTGATTAGTGTTTACACGTCATTAAAAAAATCTCATTGGACAATTAGTAAACCAATCAGAATGAACTGTGAGATGTAACCTTCTGTATTTAAATTCAATTGGTCCAGTTGTTTTGACTCTATCAGTCAGTCAGTTGCAACGTAGAACTTCGTACGTATGTACATAAGTTTATGCTGCCATACCGCATTACCACAGAGACGCAAATGTCAAATTAAATCCCATAGTGATAAAGATAGTAGAGGTATTAACGGTAATGAAGAAGACTAAGGTTTGAAGATATAATTTAAGAAGAAACATTCAGTGAGACAAGGTTAGAACGACAAAGGTAGAGGTGCTGACGAATCTAGAAGATTAGGATTTGAGAGAGCTCAAAGAATGGATGCACCGGCGCCATTGCAAAGGATCTTGAGCCATGTCGTTCAAGGTCTCTAACCATTGATGACTTTCGTCTCGCGGACCCCAACCAGGTAGTCTACATCTACCAACATGACTCAGTCCTCTTGTCGACAGTCTATATGAAATAAGGTTGGTTAGCGTCTTTTTACTGAGTTAGTTTTATACGGGATGTGGTAGCTAACCCCATGCCCATCTCTCCTCCTTAATCCGGGCTCGGGACCAGTAGTAGCATCAAAGGAGTAACGTAAACAATCATACACCATGCAAATTATTGAATATGTAAGTTGGTTGGAATACTGCCAGTGCCTTCTAACCCAAACAGATGATTACTTACAACCTAACTCCTCGAGCCTTTCAGTAAAAGATCTAATCCACAAAGCATTGGCGATGCAGTTCCACAGTAAACGGTCACCAATAAGGAGCTAATACATTATACGCTCCATCAGGAGTCTGGACAGCAAGAAAACCATGGTTTCGTAGTCAGGGTTTCCCAACTCATCTCGTTAGATCATCCACGACCACCAACCTGGTTTCAAACTCAGCAAGACACTCAATTTTAGTCTTTTCAATTCGGTAAACAACAATTCAGCCACGAGAAGACAATGAGTAGCACTTTGCTGGCAGTGGCTATATTCGAACGATCATATGAAATCATTTCGAGAGCGTACTCTCCCCAAGCAACGCTGCACTAGAACTCTGACGACATGCTAGTAATTTAATAAATATTACACAGGTTATAAATAATACTTCAATGGTTAGATAATTAATGAGGATAAAAAGAAGTTAAGCAGTCAAAATACTAGGAGTAATATTGATAAAGTAGATGACATTTTCGCCAAGCACATCAGTTAGTCAGTTATAATGCAGAATTTCGTACATAAGTATATCAGATCAGGTTGCAACACCACATTAGCACAGATGCAACTGTCGATTCAAATCCCACAGTGGTACATCTTGTAGAAATATTAGCAGAAATCAGAGAGATTTGGGTTCGAAGATATTATCCAAGAAGTATAACTCAGTGAAATTAACTTAAAAAGAGAAATGTGAAGGTGGTGTGGAATTCATATTAGGATTTGAGAGAACACAAAGAATGGATGCATTTGCATCTGTCATTCAAGGTCTCTAATCATTGGTTACTATCATCTTGCCGGCCCCAACCACGTAGTCTGCATCCACCAACATGATTCAGTCCACTTGTCAATGACTTCATGTTTTCCTTTAGCCACCTCTAGCTTTCTTCCAACCTACTTCTACATCACAAACATAACTCGTCGAGGGGACTAATTTAAAATTTCACTTGACAAAATGTTTTCCATAAAGACAAAAGGAACTCTTCCCATTTAAACTGGAGTGCGAGCTACTTATAAGTAGTATATGACGTGATTGTCTACGTAATGTCTGGCAGCAGAAGATGGGGCAAGATCAAGAAAGGAAGAGTTAGAACACAATGGAATTTATATGAAACGCATGAATAGTAGTGACAATGGATTGATGTTTGGCAACAGGAACAGTCTAGTTCGATAGGATGAACTGTTATTTTGCGAATGAACAATTTATGATATGGTTTTCCGATTTTACTGAGTAACTCTGTAATTTTCGTTAAATACAATTCGGTTGCCGAACCTGTATTCTCGTTCACTACAAACCACCATTCAGCTTACAGAACACGACATCAGCTAGAAGAAATCACAGCTAAATTGCAGAGTTTCACTATTACACATAATTAAAAATCTATCAGTAGATTATTTTTCTGTATTTATTCTAAATATATTGCATCAGTATTATTATTATTATTATTATTATTATCAAGTTTCGGTGAAAATATACTACCAACACAACAAATAAATATCCTTTCACAATTTAAAATCATATTCTCATCATTATTACACACTAGTAATAATGATCATTAACAAATAGAGGTAATAATAATAATAATAATATTAATCAATAATAATCAAAAATATAATCATCAAAATATCAAGAAAATCTAACTGTAGAAAAAAATTGGAGAAAAAAACAGAAGATACACAAATACACTACTGAAATGTAAATATAAGTAGCCAAAAACAAAATAAAAAAACAAAACATTGTATTTTGTGTATGTATGTATGTATGCTAAGTGTAGGCAATCAAGTTAATATAAAGTGGAATAATCATACAAAAGATATGTATATATATATGTATAGTATGTGTCCTTGTGTGTGTGTGTGTGTTATACACAACTGGTAATTATTGAGAAGTGTTCCAACACACCTACGCACACGCACACACACTAACTGAAACGACGAACTAGTAACCAAGATACTCACCAACATGTTGATCACATGTGTGAAGTGAGGACAGAACGAAGTTGAACAATAACAAAATCATTCATAACAAAGAAGGATATACATATTTTAGACGGAAAAAAAATTGGAATTGATGTGAATGGTTTGTGTTGTGTGTAAAAATAACAGATAGGCAGAGAGAGAGGAGAGGAAGAGATTATTTATGATGATGATGTAACCATCAACATTATTATTATTCCAAAAACCGTATACTCATTTTTTGTTCAATATCCACATTGTCGAATGCCTAAGAAAAATATTTTAACAGAAAAAAACAAACAAAATGTTAAGAAACATTTATACGGAAAACAAACGTACTCAAACTCCTGAATTGATTTGGTTGTATATTTGTGCGAATGGTGTAACATGTTTTCTTTTGTTTAAGGAAAGTGATATGCTTGAATGCTATTACGAGATCACCTTAGTCGGCAAACAGAACGAAGACAAATGATGCAGTGACACGATAGGCTATTCTAATCCGTTTGTCGCAGCCCCGGCTAACTATATCAAGAAGTCTTGATAAGGCGTAGAAAGTGTATTCTACAAGCACCCAGAAAATACGAGGTTAACAAGCACACAAATCGAGCTTATTTATACATGATAGAAACTTCCTTAGGAGAGCCACAAAAATAGCGTATTAAAATAAACCATCAACCAATGACAGTCAAGGATTTTCCAAGTGGGGAATGTAAGCCTCAAGGTCAACTAGGCAAGCTATGTACGAAAACATAAAAATTCCAAAATTAGGACCTTTTTCAAGTGACGTCTGGGTATCTAACGTCCCCAACAGATAGCTTTTTAACTAACTAACTAACTAAACAAGGCTAACTTCATTTTGTTGAGCTTATAGTTTATGATGATAATGATTGAAGTTCGATTCATGTCGAGTAGGAGACAGTTACCTGCTGCAGGCGATGGATGAATCAAGGTTGCGCAATACCTTAAATTGATTAAAGTTAGACATCGACACCGTTGAATGCCAGCTCAGTGATTCAGAGGTCAAGTGTGCGCACGCGAGAGACCGAAAGTCCTGGGTTCGATTCCCATGTGCGGGCATCGTGCATATGCACTGCTGAGGAGTCTCATACGGCTTCTTAGTACTTCCATATTTCTTATGGTAATCTAGGTCATATCAGTTCGTGAATTAAACTACGTACAGGATTCAAATGGATCATCATTACAGTACGTCAAACTCCTGGTTTTTAGTTGGACATACGAGGCAATGATTTACTAAATATCCGACAAGACAATTCCTCACTTGGAATCCTCAAGGCCAAAGGAAAATGGTGAAGACCAAAGAACATATTACGCCAAGAACTGATGATGGATATGAGAAGAATGAACAAATATTGGACAGAACTAGAAAGGAAGGTCAAGGACAGTGTAGGATGTAGAATGATGGATGGTGGTGGTCTATGCTCCAATAGGGTTAACAGGCGTAAGTACGTGGGTAAGTAAGATTGATTAACTATATACATACGAGTGAAACTAACCGAAAATATTTACAAATACAAATATACAACTGTTTAAAACTTTACGAAGTTAGAAATACAGACCAATGAAGACCCCAAACATCAAGCACAAATTAATGAGTGACATACCTACATGTCTAAATCAACGAGTCAGTCAGTCAGTCAGTTGCAACGTAGAACTTCGTACGTATGTACATAAGTTCATGTTGCCATACCACATTATTAGCACAGAGACGCAAATGTCAAATCAAATCCCATAGTGATAAAGATTGTAGAGGTATTAATGTTATAAGAAAGAAGACTAGGGTTTAAGATATTATTCAAGAAGTATATAATTCAGTGAGATAAGGTTAGAAAGACAAAGGTAGAAGTGCTGACGAATCCAGAAGATTAGGATTTGAGAGAGCTCAAAGAGTGGATGCACCTGCGCCATTGCAAACGATTTTGAGCCATGTCGTTCAAGGTCTCTAACCATCGGTGACTTTCGTCTCGCGGACCCCAACCAACATGACTCAGTCCACTTGTCAGTGACTTCATGGATTTCTGCCATGTTTTGGTTTGGCCGCCCCTAACTTTCTTCCAACCTACTCCTACACCACGAATCGTCGCTAGTCGAGGCAATCGGCGGTTAGACATACGTAACACATGTCCCAACCACCTCAACTGATGAAGTTTCACTACTTCATCGATTGATCTGCCATCCTTACCTAGTACTCGTTTCCTAACGACAGCATTGCTTACTCGGTTGTCCCACGATATACGAGCAATGCTTCTTAAACATCTATGATCGAATACTAGTAACCAACGAACATCTACTCTAACAGGCCATGTTTCACACGCAGGTTGGCAAAGGCCACTCGAGCCTTCTGTATCCGAGCTGAGATTTCGTCAGTCACCAGACCGTCAGCACTGATGAGACTCCCCAGATAAGTGAAGTGATCTACACGCTCGACTACTTCACTTCCTATCACTAGTTCAGGTGCCGAAGCAACCCAGTCTTGAAGCAACATTTTGCATTTCCAGGGGGAAAACCGCATCCCGAACATGCTCGCATTGTTGCTTATGGTAGTCAGAAGACTCTGCATTTTGTCAGCGTCTTCACCGAATAGAACTGTGTTATCGGCATGTTCTAGATCAGTAAGCGACTTTCCTGGTAGAAGGTCAACCCCTGAAAAATCTGACGAGCTTAATTTTAACTCTAAGAGGATGTCTACGACAAAGTTAAACAAGAATGGAGAGAGTGGACAGCCCTGACGGACACCACTTGATGTAGAGAATTCAGATGACAGTTCGCCATATGCTCTCACCCGACCAGTGGTGTTCGAGTAGAGTGCTTGTATAAGGTTAATGTACTTCTTTGGTACACCTTTCAATGACAGACACTGCCACAGAACCTCACGATCCACTGAGTCGAATGCCGCCTTAAGGTCCAGGAACACGACTATCGTCGGACGTCTAAATGTGTGTCTGTGTTCCAGGACCTGTCGTAATGTGAAGATGTGGTCTATACAACCACGTCCAGGTCGAAAACCAGCCTGGTCA
>OX103979.1:74637634-74777551 GCA_944470395.2 Schistosoma turkestanicum | reverse complement strand
CCAACCTACTTCTACATCACAAACATAACTCGTCGAGGGGACTAATTTAAAATTTCACTTGAACAAAATGTTTTCCATAAAGACAAAAGGAACTCTTCCCATTTAAACCATCATTCAGCTTACAGAACACGACATCAGCTAGAAGTAATCACAGCTAAGTCGCCGCGATTCACCATCACACATAATTAAAAATCTATCAGTAGATTATTTTTCTGTATTTATTCTAAATATATTGCATCAGTATTATTATTATTATCAACAGTTTCGGTGAATATACTACTACCAACATAACAAATAAAAATACCCCTTCACAATAGTGATAATTTAAAAATCATATTCTCATCATTATTACACACTAGAAATAAGGATCATTAACAATAGAGGTAATAATAATAATAATATTAATCAATAATAATCAAAAATATAGTCATCAAAATATGAAGAAAATCTAATTGTAGAAAAAAACAGAAGATACACAAACACACTACTGAAATGTAAATATAAGTAGCCAAAAACAAAATTTAAAAAAAACAAAACAAATTGTGTTTTAGAACTAATACAATATTTTGTATGTATGTTGTGTATGCATGTATGTATGTACGCTATAAGTGTAGGCAACCAAATTAATATAAAGTGGAATAATCATACAAAAGATATGTATATATATATATATATATTTGTGTAGTATGTGTCCTTGTGCGTTATGTATGTGTTATACACAACTGGTAATTATTGAGAAGTGTTCCAACACACCTACGCACACACACACTGAAACAACGAACTGCTGACCAAGAAACTCATCAACATGTTGATCATATGTGTGAAGTGAGGACAGAACGAAGTTGAACAGTAACACAATCATTCATAACAAAGAAGGATATACATATTTTAGACGGAAAAAATTGGAATTGGTGTAAAATTGTTTGTGTTGTGTGTAAAAATAACACATAGGCGGAGAGAGAGGAGAGGAAGAGATTGTTTATGATGATGATGATGATGATGGTGATGATGTAACCATCAGTATTATTATTCCAAAAACCGTATACTCATTTTTTGTTCAATATCCACATTGTCAAATGCCTAAGAAAGAAAATATTTTAACAGAAAGAAAACAAACAAGAAAAGACGTGTATATATGATTCGAAATGTCAAGAAACATTTGTACGCCAAACAATTCGTCACAAATGTACTCAAACTCCTGAATTGATTCGGTTGTTCATTTGTGCGAATGGCGTAATATATTTTCTTTAGTTTAAGGGAAGTGATATGCTTGAACTATTAAACAGAGCGAAGACAAATGATGCAGTGACACGATAGGTTATTCTAATCCGTTTGTCCCCGGCTCGGCTAACTATATCAAGAAGTCTTGATAAGGCGTAGAAAGTGTATTCTACAAGCACTCAGAAAATACGAGGTTTTTAAGCACACAAATCGAGCTTATTTATATATGATAGAAACGATCTTGGGAGAGCCATAAAATAGCGTACTAAAATAATCCGTCAACCAATTACAGTCAAGGATTTTCCGAGTGGGAACTTATTGTAACGCTTGCTTAGATAATTCCCAGCTAAATCCTATTGCTTAGTATTCTCTGACCACAATACACTGGACAAGTTGCCAAGAATCAAAACACGGTTGAACAGGAAAAAGATTATATTCCAAATAGAAAGGTTAAATGGAATAAGAAGCCAAGTTGATGGCGAAGGTGAAGGCGAAAATAGATACAACGTTAGTCTATTTATAGCATTTACATGAGAATCTTCTGGATAGAAATTCAAGTGATCGACTGTATTAAATTTAACCAATCAGCACGCAGCTAACAATACGAGAATCTTCTACCCTGTTCTCCAAGATTCGATCAGGCGCTGATTGGACAGGAAATTAGCCAATCAGCGCGGAGCAACGTAGTCATGTCCCACTAACAGAACTGTAATCTGAAGGTCAACTGAACAGCCCATGCGCGAAAACACAGTACTGGGGATCTAACGTCCCCAACACACCACACACAATTTAATGAGCGACCCTGAATGACATGGCTGAAAACCGTATGCAATAGCGCAGATGCATTCCTTCATTGTGTTCTCTTTAAAATCCTAACCTTCTGAATTCCTCATCACCTTTGTCTTTCTCTTCTCAAATTTATTTCACCAGATTCTACTTTTTCAATAATATCGCCGAACCCTAATCTCTCCGTCTACTGCTAATACTTTTACTATCTCTACTACTACTATGGCATTCGAAGTGATAATTGCATCTCTGTGCTAATGTGGTATGGAAACTTGAACTGACGTACGAAGTTCTATGTTGTTCTTGAATTGACTGACTGACTGAGTACCACCATGCAACATCCTAGTATGGAACTCATAAGTAGTGCACATTTACCCAACCCCCAACTGCGGGAATCTAACCCAGGACTTTTGACATTCGGCGCGAACGCTTAACCTTTAGATTAATGAACCGGTAATAGACGGTGTCGTTGCCTAACTTTGACCAATCCAAGGTATTGCGCGCAACCTTACACATTGTGTTTGGTAAGTAAATGCATACATCCGACAAGGTTAAACTCCTTACTAGAACTCCGAGAGTTGTCTAACGAAGCTAGTCACTAGTAATAGTAAAAAGTTGAATGTTAATAAGACAAAATCCGCAAGAATATATATATATATATATATATATATATATATATATATACGTATAAACATACATAACAAGTAAAACATACTTGTACAAATTCCGTATATGATATATAACCATCACCATCAAGATCCGCTTCTGCCATTGTTCGTTCACCAATATTATTGATCTGAAAATGTATCAAATATTTGATTGGTTGTATATGAAGTGAATATAGAGGCTTTCATATAATATATATGTATAAACATTATGAGTTAGATTGTTGGGACATGTGTTATGAATGCCTAACCACCAGTTGTTAGTGGGACATAGATGGGAACTTGTCCAGTGTATTGTGGTAAGAGAATACTAAGCAATAGGATTTAGCCGGGAATTATATCTAAGCAAGCGTTACAACACCATGGGTAGGTTGAAAGAAAGCTAGGAGCGGCCAAAACAAAATATGGCACAAATCAATGAAGTTACTGAAACGTGGATTGAGTCATGTTGATAGGTGTAGACGACAAGGTTAGGGGGTTCGCGAAATGATAGTAACCGGTGATTAGAGACTTTGGACGATATGGCTCAAAATCGTTTGCAATGACACAGGTGCGTGCATCCACTCCTTTGTGTTCTCTCAAAGCCTAATCTTCTGAATTTCTTACAACCTTTATCTTTCTCTTTTTAGGTTTATTTCATTTAATTATACTTCTTGAATGATATCTTTGAACATTAATCTTCTCCATTACCATTAATACTTCTACTCATTCTACCACTATGGGATTTGAATTGACAATTGCATCTCTGTGTGTAGTAATGTGGTATGCCGACTTGAACTGATGTACATACGTACATACGAAGTTCTACGTTGTCGCTGACTGACTGACTGATACCAGTTACAGCACTTTATATCAGCACATTCTATGAGTATGATTTTCATAATATAAAAAATTGGCGAAATCTTCATTCGAATGTCCGACCAACATTTGGATCGTGTTAATTATTACCATGTTTTGTGATATTTTGTGTTTAGATACAATGATTTATGTTTGACTACAATGTGATATTCATTTCGTAACGAATTGTTTGTATTAAATTTAGTGCGATAAATAGCATGTGCTTAGTTGGTGTGTGCGTGTGAGTGTCTGAACATGACAAAACTGATTAACACAATTGACACAATGTTAGAAAACAGAATAAAACAAGTGTCTGTTATTTCACTGCCACCAGATCACCATTCGACACCTGAAAGCAGTGAAATACGGCCGTTTAGTCCTGGTATGGGACTTCATCAGTCAGATGCAACGTAGAACATCGTACATAAGTACATCAATTAATGTGGCCATACCACATCAGCACAGAGATATAATTTTCAATTCAAATCCAATAGTAGAAGAGGTAGTAAAGGAATTAGAAGTAATCGGAGAGGTTAGGATTAGAAGATATTATTCAAGAAGTATGATTCAGTGAGAAAAGTTTAGAAAGTCAAAACTAGAGGGGTTGAAGAATCCAGAAGATTAGGATTTGAGAGAACACAAAGAATAAATGCACCGGCGCCATTGCGAACGATTTTGAGCCATGTCATACAGGTTCTGTAACCATCGATTATTATCATCTCGCGGACCCCGACCAGATAGTCGACAACTAACTACATGACTCAGTCCACTTGTCAGTGACTTCATGGATTTGTGCCATATTTTGGTTTGGCCGCCCCTTTCTTCCAACCTATTCCTACACTGCAAAACAAGGCTCGTCGAGGTAGTCGAGGGTTAGGCATTCGCAGCACATGTCCCAACCATCTCAACAGATGAAGTTTCATTACTTCATCGATTGATCTGCCATTCTTACCTAGCACCCGTTTCCTAGTAACAGCGTTGCTCACTCGGGTGTCTCACGATAGACGAGCAATGCTTCGAAGACACCTATGATCGAAAACCTATAACCGACAAATATCTTCTACTCTCACTGGCCATGTTTCACAGCCATAAAGTAAGACGGAGCGAACTACTGCACAGTACACTCGTCCTTTAGTCAGAAAACGGATGATATCTCGCCTGTGCCATAAGTGACGCAGGTTGGCAAAAGCTAATCGAGCCTTCTGTATCCGTGCTGGGACTTCTTCAATGGCAATTCGCATCCACGGCTCATGCTACTCGCAGGATTCGAACTCAGGACTTTAGGTCTTGCGCGCAAAGCGGCCGTCTTTCAGTACTTCGTGGTTTCTAATAATAATGGTCTAACATTGATCGATTCATGATTTCACAAAAAAACAACTCAACAATCTTCACAACCCTTTCACACAATATATATATATATATATATATATATATATATATATATATATATATATATACAACATGAACTCGACGCAAAACTCCACGCTAACCTGTTCAACAGTGATATTAGCACCGACCATCATTTGTAACATGCCCAATAATTCATTGCTTGATATTTTACCATCCATATCTAAATCGTACATACCGAATAGAAAACGTAATTTCGCATCACGATTATTAAATTGCGTGGATTGTTGTGGTCGAACTTTACGAAATCTTGCTAATTTACGTACGAATTGACGAAAATTCAATTCTTCTTGACTAGAATATAGTAAAGTTTTAAAAACGGAGAAAAAAAAATAAGCAACATGGTAAATTTAAAACAAAACAAGTCATATAAATTCATTCAATATTCACATTTTTAACATTTGCGTCAATTCATGAAAACGAAAAAAATTTAAATCAGCTATCCATATATATATATGTTGTTTAAGATTGCATAATCTAAATTATGCAATGTATGTGTTTTGCATCAATTAATGCACACACACACACAGATTGTTTGATTTGCATAAAGAAAAAATTTAAATATTGGAATTTTTATTTAAAAAGAACAAAAAAATCGGGTGCTAGGTAAGAATGGCAGATCAATAGGTACGCAGTAGTGACACTTCATCAGTTGAGGTGGTTGGGACATGTGTTGCGTATGCCCAACCACCGACTGCCTCGACGAGGAATAGGTTGGAAGAAAGTTAGAGGCGGCCAAATCAAAACATGGCAGAAATCAATGAAGTCATTGACGAGTAGTGGACTTAGCCATGTCGGTAATTGTCGACTACCTGGTTGGGGTCCGCGAGATGATAATAATCGATGCCTAGATACCCTGAATGACATGGCTCAAAACCGTTTGCAATGGCGCCGGTGCATTTGTTCTTTGTGTTCTCTCAAATCCTAATCTTCTGGATTCTTCAACCCCTCTAGTTTTGACTTTCTAAACTTTTCTCATTAAATCATACTTCATGAATAATATCTTCTAATTCTAACCTCTCCGATTACTCCTAATACCTTTACTACCTCTTCTACTATTGGATTTGAATCGAAAATTATATCTCTGTGTTGATATGGTATGGCAACATGAACTCATGTACTTACGTACGAAGTTCAACGTTGCATCTGACTGACTGACTTTAAAAAGAAAATATTGAGTGTTATATGGTGTAGTTTCTTCGTTCTCTGAGCTGGATGTTTTCAGTTGTGAAGGTTTCATTGTTCTACTTATGAACAACATCATCATGAGCAACACATTCAGCTCAGAGAATGAAACAACACCAACCATAATCATCTAGCTGAGCTGGGAATTTTCTCTACCATCTCAAAATCCTATGAGCATGACACATTTCTCGTTGTTCGAAAATAGGAGAATTTCGCTAAAAGACAGGCTTCCATTCGAGAAGAACTCTCTCTACTTTCTCTCCACGAATGTCTTCGTCAGTATGTTCTGCCAACAAGTGAGATTAACGAGTTAAACGTGGAGAAATTCGAATACTTCATTTCTGCTACCTGAAGTTTGTGCTGATAAGGATGTTGTTCAGCAGGAGAAGAATGAAAACTCCACAACCGACACATCCAGCTCAGAGAATCAAACACCACCACCACAATTATCCACCTGAGCTACAAATTTTCTCAGAAAATATTGAGAAACGAGAAGAACAAGTTGTTTTGTTTTCCTTTGATGACATTGATGATGTGATCATGTCCGTTTAAATTGTAAGAAAGCGATATCAATTATTCTATTAAAGTCGTGAAATTGGTTTTGACAATAGTAGAAATTACTTGAAATTAATAAAAGTTCACAAAAGTGACGGATTCACTGAACTGCAGTATTAACATAAAGACAATTATAGTCAATGAACTCATTCTCTATACTTTATTGTTAGAGCTAATGATACTGAGAAGACTGAGGCAGGCGAGGAAGATTGTATTATGCTAATTTACACTCTGAGTCAGTCAAAAACGAAAACATTACATTGAATACACTCTATTTGCACATCATGTTTGAGTCCTGACTTCCAACGCTCCAGCCTTCTTTCATTCCTGGTGTTGTTGCTTCCTTTCCTTCCTGTTGGTACTCCATTTACTTCTTGCTTTTGCTCCATTTGCTTTCCATTTTCCTCTTCTGACCGTGAGACTTCTTCTTTCACGTCCCTTCTTATACTACTTATATCATTCGTATAAGTAGCACACACCACAATACTTCCCGGGTGCCCGAACTGAAGTACGATCGGATGGAGTTTGAATCCTAGACACTTAGTGACTGGAAGTCGAACGCAACCACCACTAAGTTATCTCTTTTCAGGCGAGAATACGATGAACCAAAAAATAACTATAGACCAGAAGGCATTGGTAGTTGACTTGCCTTTATATAGAATTGTTCAGTAAGACCCATTTATAACCACCCTTAAAAACTTTTAGAAGCCTAAGATCTGACTCCAATTTGTAGGAAAGATTGAATATTCTCTAAAATAAATCTTCCTTTCAATTCCCAATATACCAACGCGTACATGTACTCAAGTAGAGGCGATCAGCGTTTTAAGCAAATAATTGACAAGGTCGGATAAGGATTAATTTGTTTGTCCAAAAACTAGGACAAGCCATATGTGCCCGACATTACGATTATTCTTACATACTAAAACAATCACCTTAAGAATTAAGTATTTGCAATGCTATTTAAGTCTTTCAATTACATACACTACAGATGGTGTAAATGTCAGAAAAACGTTGAAAACTAGCATCAACCTACTAACAAATTCCAGTGATTCGTTGATGCTCTCAATTACACAATGAGAGATTGAAAATTGAACACAGATTAATCTCAAATAATTTAAGGGATGTATGGGGTACAAGAGAAAAAAAGCCAATTATTATTATTATTATCATACACACATCCAAATGAGTATTGTACACAATTGGATCAATTTACCTATCTTTAAAAAATTCATTTACAATTCGATCACCAAGTGGATTAATTGCCAATTCTGGAATCAACAAAAAATCATGACGCCTAAAATATAAGAGGAAAAATAAAGTGTATATGAACAAAATAAATACAGAAAAGTCTGTTCAAAGTTAGTTAGTCATTTAGTTACAACGTAGAACTTTGTACATAATAAGTACATCAGTTCAAGTTGATATACGACATTAGCAAACAGCTGCAACTGTCAGTTCAAATCTGATAGTGGTAGCGATAGTGGAAGTGCTAGCAGCAATGTACGAGATTAGGGTTCAAAGATATTATTCAAGAAGTATAACTCAGTGAGATAACTTTAGGCAGCGAAAGAAAGATATGATGAGGAATTCAGAAGGTTAGAATTAGAGAGAACACAAAGAGTGGATACACTACCCCATTGCTAACGATTTTGGGACACATCATTCAAGGTTTCTAACCATCGGTTACTGTCATCTCGCGGACCCCAACCAGATAGCCTACATCTACCAATATGACTCTTGTCAATGACCTCATGGATTAGTGCCATGTTTTAGTCTGGCCACCCCTAGGTTTCTTCCAATCTACCCCTTACACTACAAAACATGACTTACTAACCGACCGAATAACTGAAGTTGTCACCATTACATGGTACTTGAGATTACATATTGTGATAACCCAATTAAGCTAAGCACTTATTTACCAAATAAACAACTGTCTGAAAGCTGTATGGTTTTACCTGAGAGTTGTTGCAACATTAAGGAAATGCGAAATATTTTGATAACTGCAAACAGCATATTGTTAGGCTTACACCAAATGGCTTTGAATTTTACTGGCACAATATTTAAAGGCGATAGCGATATTTTCCCTCACTCAGTTAAATCCATAGTTTCGATCGTTATCATGCATCAAAACTACTGTTTTTCCCTGTAGTTGAATGAATTTTCAGTGTAATTTTTCATCTGTGTCCTATCGGCTTTTGTGATTGTTTTCTGCACATTTGCACGTAATATTCCACGGTCTAGTCTTTGTCTCTACGTGTCTATTTCATTTGAGAAGCTTTGCTCAATGATTGGACGCTGTAACAAAGAAAGCATATTCCAACGCTTGGGCTGTTGATACCCTGTTGAGAAAAGTATGCAGTATGATGAATGCAGAATGATACCACATAGTTTGCACAAATATGACCTCTGTCAGGAGGTCAGTCAGATGCAACGTAGAACTTTGTACATAAGTACATCAGTTCATGTCGCCATACCACATCAGCACAGAGAAGTAATCGTCAATTCAAATCTAATAGTAGAAGAGGTTGTAAAAGTAGTAGAAGTAATCGGAGAGGTTAGGATTAGAAGATACTATTCAAGAAGTATGATTCAGTGAGAACAGTTTAGAGAGTCGAAACTAGAGGTGTTGAAGAATCCAGAAGATTAGGATTTGAGAGAACACAGAGAATAAATGCACTGGCGTCATTGCGAACGATTTTAAGCCATGTCATTCAAGGTCTCTAACCATCGATCATTATCATCTCGCGGACCCCAACCAGGTAGTCGACAATTACCGACATGGCTCAGTCCACTAGTCAATGATTTCATGGATTTCTGCCATATTTTGGTTTGGCCGCCCCTAACTTTCTTCCAACCTATTCATACCCTTCCTACAACCCCTAATGTCTCTATTATCTCTACGACTAACTCTACTCACACTCCCTTTTCTCACTGCACCGCTAATGCAGACGAAGCGAAATCATGAAACGTCGTTCCTGGTCTCTTGAAACCCCGTTCTAGACTATATTTTGGAGCTTTTAATGTACAAATATGACCTCTGCATATTTCGGATGGTTCAGCAAAAATTTATGTGTTTGGTTATGCCATCAATGTTGTTCAGATGTAAAGAGCTTGCTATCTGATGTAATCGCAATCATGAACGCAAGCACAATCGAGATAGTTCAAATGATGTCTGCTCTGTCGACACGAATCGATATACAGACATCTCATTTAAGCCTAGGGCCGAATGACTTTAATGAGTCAAAGTCCATCCTCTAAGTAACGGTAGTTGAGAAACGCCCACAAAATCCAATCGTAATGTTAGGTCTGTTTCCAGCAGGATAAACAGTTTGACCACCTATGTCATTGTCAACCAACCAGCATCTCACACTGTGAGTTACGCGGCTGTAATTGCTACTACAGTGAAAGTTAGTGAGTAGGCACAAGTAATCAAAAAGAACCGATTAACCGTTGTTAACGAAGTGCCAGTTCTCATAACGGCAGTTCCAAAACCGACGGCTGATCACAGTCATCTTTAACAGAGTAAGGGAGAGTAAAAACTCTAAACCAAAAATCAGCTTTGAACATCACGTTCGGTTGATAAATATGCCAATGCCTCAAGACATCTCTGGGGTCACCTTTCAGAAAATTTTTAGACTAGGAAGCCTGATAGAGTCACGAGAAAATCAAACTATTATTAAAAGTAGTATCTAAATCTCCCAGTTACAAGGACATTGTTACTAAACAATGCACATAAACTTAAAGGATGAGCCGCTGTCCGTAAAGACTTATCATCCGCGGACTGTATTAGAAAATGAGGCCGAAAAAGAGCTAAAACTAAGGCTAGCTACTGGCGAAAAGGACCTCAAAAATGTAAATCTTGGGTGATGAGGCTTCAACAGAGAATGATATTGAAGATATTCGGGTACAGCACGAAGTCGTTTAAGTGGTCTTCGGGTTCATTAGACAAATGTCTGTAGCTTACTCAACAAGCGATCGTAACTAGGTGTATAGATAGACTCCACTAAGCTGAAAGTAATCACAGAACCATGGCTAACTCAGTCTGTAGACGAAAAAAGAACTTGATTTAGGGGATTTCATAT
Source organism: Schistosoma turkestanicum (assembly GCA_944470395.2). Lineage (NCBI taxonomy): Eukaryota > Metazoa > Platyhelminthes > Trematoda > Strigeidida > Schistosomatidae > Schistosoma > Schistosoma turkestanicum. Next base: position 74,766,813 of record OX103979.1, on the reverse strand, counting down.
TTCAGCGTAAAAAAGAAAAGTGGCCTCATTCATTAGAAATACTATTCCCTTTATTGTTATCAACGGCGCCCATGAAAGCGGGACGTGTAAATTAGTTAGCTGCTGCTTGAAGTGTAAAGGAAAAGAGCTGCCGACTGTCTTGGTTTATTGCAGTCTAAATTGTAAGGTGAATGAGGTCTTCTTAAAGAAGCTCAACGCTTGCTCTTTAAGTTGTCGATGTTCAATTTTGGAGGACTTTAATGCAGTTCCCGTGGACTAGGAAAATTTAAGGAATTAAGTGTCAGAAAATTCTTTTGAAAATAAATTAGCTGACATAGTTATTGCAGCTGCCCTTGTGCGAAATGTCAAACAAGCAACTACGTATGATTCGAACTTCGAATACAAGACATCATACACTTAGCAGCCTCAGACGACTGGAAAACAGAACCAGAAACTCTTAATAAAACAGCTTTTGAGGTATTTAGAATGTGGGAGAAATGCACTGATGCTACAAAAATCTCAAAATAGGAAGCCCGAAATATTTGTGTCTCAACGTTCTGCAAGTCTAGAAGATTGTATGAAGAGAAGCTAACGAAGGATTCTATAGAATTCTTAAAAGCCCTATATTCATACATGAACCAACATACTAAGCGAAGAGGCGGTGTACCATAAGCCCATGTATTCTGAAACTACTTCAGAGATGTATGTCGTGGAGATGCCTTGACCTCCAGTTCGCCAAAACCTCTCCATACACACTCTGATCACTATGATCATTAAGGAACTTGATGCCCATGGTGTGTTGAATAGGCTTGATTCTTGGGACTCGATGAAATGCATCCTATGTAACCCGAAACTATCAAATTCATAACAAATACATTACGCATATGTTTTAATCTATCGGTAACCCGTAGATTACCAACAGACTGGAAGGACGCCATAGTAAGTCCTGTCTGCAAAACAGACACGAGATAAACCCAGAAACTATCGACTCCTAAGTCTAACTAGTGTGGCAGTGAAAAATTTTTCAAATGTTATTAGTAAGGAGCTGTTTAATTATTTAGACGAAAACTAGACTCTTTCCGTGAGGCAGTACGGTCTTTGGACAGACTATTCATATCTCACAAACCTACAAGTAGCTTGCAAAAGTTTGTGCTATCTCAAAGATTAAATACAACATTTATTAACTTTGGAAGCGCTTTTGACAAAGTCTCTTACAACCGTGTATGATAATGCATCTGGGTAACCAAGGTGCAGATACATACACAGTGAATAACTACCTGTTGTCCGGACACAATAACCTAGTAATCATTAGCTAATATTTGAAGACTACGCCGTGTGATAGCAGCAAAAATCTTTAAAACGCTATAGCTTATACGTAGATCCTTCGGTCACGTCAATTCCAAGTCAATTTTGACTCTACATAAAGTGTTTGATCGTCCTAAACTACAATATTACATACAACCAGATGACTACTGCCTTAAAAAGACGGAAAACCGTTTTTAGGGTTCAAGGAACCGCAAATGAGCTGATTTTCAGAATCGCAAAGCTACCGTATGAAGAGTGCCTTACATCAAATAGAGGACTGAATTCAGATATGGAACGGCAGGTGGAGTGGAAATAATAACCAGCACAGTTAGTAGATTTTAAGGCGAAAACTTGAGCAATATCTACTCTCGGGAGTAACGCGTTTTCCGAACTATCATAACAATGATTTGATTGACTACATTGTAGTTGCAAAGGTTTGTTTGAAATTAGTGGCTGGAGTTTTTAGACACATTAAAAACATGTAGGTGTTAGAAAACGAGACATTGGGCTCAGGCTCTTAACTGCTTTTATCAAGACGCTTTCAAATTGAAAAAACAACAAAGGAAGCGGTTATTATTACAAAAACCAGAACAGATTTGAACTGGTGTCACTAAACAAACCTTAAGTATCCAGCGTTCGTCTTATCCAAAGCCAAGTATCTATTATACAATCGATATATCTGTTTTGGAGAAACTTAAGAAAAAGATTAAGATAAGTATTTTGTGCTTACATCCAGTTTCTTCGGCGATCTCCTCAACTTCAGACTGATCAAGTGTTTTCGAAGTATTCGCGCCCATTCACCTCTCTTCAAGGCCGTCTGAAATACTTCATTCAAAACGTTTGAACGTAAAGCATTCTAAACCTTACTCTAACAACTTCTTAATCCCATACTGGCCTTATTTCTGGTTATTGCCTATAGATTTCTCTGGTGAATGTAAGTCCATTCTATGTGCTTACAGAGTCATCAGCTCATCATTTTCACTTGTTCTTTCATCTTCCAAATAATCTCATACGCTGCTTCTAGCAAACGCCCAAGCAAAAACGGTACCTCGTGGCTAGATGCAAACCAACCAAAGGCTGAAGTTACGCAAATGGTAATCGATAGCACGGAAGTCTCTATTAAGAAAGGACAATGATCTGTTTAGAATATGTTATTAGTGGAAGTAGTGGTCTCCCAGTCTATCTAACATGTCCAGAACTTGATAGATCCTTCTTTTCTCTTTCTACCGTTTCAAGTGTATCATTATGTAGGGCCCACAGTGCTTGTATCAGACCTTGGATGAATTAATTGAACGATTCTTTTCTCATTAAGAGCTGTCCAAACTTGGAATGCTCTCCCAGCGAAAGTAACCACAACCCCACAAGTGGACAGCTTCAAGAAAAGGCATGATAAATAGGTACTCACGTGCGGATTATTATCTCCCTCTTGGACCAGTACGTTATTATGCATGTCTCGACATTTATAGTTGGTATTACTCTCATTATTCTATCTTGTTTATTATCTATGTTTCCTATTATCTGCTTACACTTCTGCTGCCCCCCACAATCTTCAATACCAATTAATTAACAAGTTTAACTATTTAAATATCTCTGAAATTTTCCTCCTTTCATTAGCAACACAATTTTCTTCCTATTACTCTTCATAAGGCCACTAACTGGTCCGGCCTGGTTATGAGATAGATTTTGGCATGCAGAACCCCTGCTGCCCTGAGACGGATGCCGTCACGCAAATCACGGAACATACGAATTCATTAATACCTGTTATCTGACTAGTAGATTATCATCAATTGGACACTACAAAATACTTAGAAGCGTACTGAAACAACAAGAACGGAGTGCAAAGAAATCAGTCTGTTCATACTAGCCCATGAACAAGACATTGGATATGGGATATTGAAGTCAACATACAAGATATTTCAGGCGCGTACAAACGCCGAGAAAAAGAGAGCGACCCATGGAATACAGGTTTTCACACTAAATCATCAACTCCTGGAGTCTGTAAGCCAAAGTAATGTCAGCAACTACCACTGGCTTGGTTGACAGAAGACTAGACAATCGGAAGCCTACTAGAAAAGGCTTACATAGGTCTTTGTCATTCTATCCTCAGCACGAAAATCTGAACTTCATCTAAATTTAGAGTCTGTTTCAGATGCGGCGATATATGCTGAATTTAGTGGTTTTATTCTCCCTTCGGTAGTAAAGGCAGGAGGTCAATTGGCCTATACCAATCCATGCAATTTATAGTATTGCGAGAGTTCAATACGGCTTTGAATGTATCAACAGACCTTACAGGTTTATTTGCTTCAATCTTTATAAAGGATCATATTTAGATTATGGGTACAAAGTAAGTGACAATCACAGAAGTGTAAAAGGTTAAAACCAACAAGTGGTCAATAAACGTTTTAAAAAGTTTTCACTCTTTAATGGAAAGGAGAGGGGGTCAGTTGACTTAAATTAATCCTTGCAATTTACAGTACCGTTAATATACAATTCGATCTCGCTTTGAATTAATCGACAAGAGGTGCTAAAATTACTTGTTCTGGAAGATAACTCCGGTGGTTCACTACTCAGATGGAACTTCGGACGTAAACGATATGATTCGGGTTCTGAACTTTCTTCAAATGTCCCCAGATAGTTAGTGATATTGGAAGAAAAACATCAGACGTCAATACGAAGCCGATAATAAATCACATCGTAGCATACGGTAAGATAACGGAAATAGGTTGGGGGGTTTTGTCTTCATAAGATTAGTTCTTGAGGCCTCTAATCATCTTGACCTCTCTCCATAGTTTCCTCATACTTGAATCCGAGATTACCTGCTTGGGTCCCTATGTTCCAAACACTGCCTCGCAAATGCAGGGTATAATACCCCAAAAATTTATTCATCCAAGTAATAGAATGACTTACATGGGACTGACGCCTGTTACTCCTAGTAGCATAGGCCGCCGACAAGTTTCTGGTTGCCGTTTTTTAGTTAGCTACTCTTCTACGGGATAAGGTCGATAACCACAAGCTTGATCCTTCTTCTTTTTCCAGGACTGAGACCGGCAGTAACTTTAGAGAAATTCAAGGTGAGGCTGATTGGAACGAACTGGACTTGAGTAACGCTTCATTTAGACACTTTTGTGGTTGAAATGAAATTTTATTGAAGATTAAAATTAGTTTAAAAGTAATACCACTTTTAAGAAGAGAACGCCATTGGTTGAATAGAAATATTTATTATTATAACCAATCGTACCAGTGATTGTTTGACTGTACCTCTTGTTTATAACAGTCTTTACGCGCAAACTTTCTGTTTGCGTTGCTGCCAGTGTTAGCTCTACCAGTCTCACTTTCCTGGCTCGATTTCGGTGTTCTTTCAACACCAGGAAATCGTCAGCAAATATATTCTTCACCGTGGATTTATTCTGCTTCTCAGTGACGCGTTCGTAATCAGTATTTAGCGGTGATTATAGTCAATTTCAACTTGAACATCACGAAAGATTTATTGGGAGTGATATAAGATTTGAAACAATTAATGTAACAAAATGTACAGTGACTGCAGAGCAATAAATCCAGGTGTGAATAAGTCTGGTATAACCGTCATTATATTGAAATGAAATAAAATTGTTCAAAGTGTCAATTAGTCGACGTGCCTCAAGTATTTTATGCGTCAGTGTGTTGAGAAATCCGATTAACTGGTTATTAGCTATACAGACTATGAAATAAAAGAATAATGACTGGATCACATGTAAAGCATTTGAGTCATTCGCAGAACTAGTCTTAAGTTAATCAATAAACTCATATCAGTGAATTTACTAACCATATGCTCAGTCAGATATCATTATCCAAAATGAGAGTACAGTTATGTGAATTTAATGTGCCTGTATTTAAATATCGTGGGTTGATTACACCAATAAGTTTAAAGACTAAAAGATTTCCTGAAACCATTCATTCAATATAAATCCTGCGTGTTTACTACATGTTTAACAACACAAATATGAACAATGTTATGATGTGTTAAAATACGTACTACTTACAAACTGTAAGTAGTTACATAATATTTACTAAAACCGTTGGCAATTCATATTATCCGACCATTCCTATTCATCAACCCAACCGAAATAAACAGTTACAAAAAAAATTTAATATGCACACATTTATTGAAAAAAAGGCGAATAATGACAAGAATAAGGTGAGAGAAACAAAAAGAACAGAATATGAAGACAGTTTGTCTTTGTATATAAGAAGCCAGATTAACAAAACCACTGATAATTCAAATGCCAGTACAACATCGATACATCTTTCCATATATAGTAAAAGACACAGAAGTAATAAATACATAAACACGAGTACAAATTAATTTTCTTTTTAAAAAAAAACAAAGATAACCTATCAATCAGTGTGAAATGCATAGAAAATGCTTGCAATATAAAAAAAAATGATAGAACAGTACAAAAAATACAAACAGACAAACAAGAGTTTTATGTGTTCAATGATGGCGATGATCATATACTTTCTTTATTCTTATGGAAAGAATTCACACCAACAGACACAATTTACACACACACACACAAACGTCAATAGCTTAGCGAATGAATGCAAATACTAAAAATAAGATTTCTGTTCACTAGTTCAATGTTTCAATAGAGAATAAATAAATGTTCAACATTCAATTATCCTCTTCTAACAACACCAATAGGAAAGAAATGCCACAGAGAATGTCACACACACACACACAAAGGTCGGGAAAAAGGACATTGAAAATAGCCATTTAGATGAACAGAAGAAAAACACTGTCTTTATGTGTGTGTGTGTAGAGAGAGAGAGAGAGAGAGACCAAAAAACACAACCAAAGTGCATAAAAGTTACTCAAATATGCAACTGAGCAGAAAGGTTAAAAAAAAAGAAACATTTCATTATTCGAACGGTCTATTAGTCTTAACTTAAATGCAAACATCAACACAGTTTCTTCTTTTTAGAAAGAATGAGCAATGTGTTACACAACATTGAAAGAACTAGTTGCGTAACACTTGAACCTTGGTCAGCTCGCACATTTTGTCAAACAACAACAACCACAGATACACCACATACAGAGAGAGAAAAGAGTAGAGTAGAGTAGCTAGCTGAGTAGCGGTCAACCGTCGTGAAACAAGAAATGTTTTTCTTATAAAAAAATGAACATATAGAAGAGTAGTCTAAAAGCATTTCATAATATTTTTATGATAAGAAAGACTGTTTATCAAAAAATCTGTGGCTTACATTTATAAAAAAAAAGCACGACATGATAGGGGTATGTGTTATTTATAGTAGTAGTAGTAGTATATCTATCTATCTATCTATCTATATAAATATCTTCTCTATTTATCTATCTAATCGATTTCAAGAAGACAAATGCAGTCATAGTTAGTTAGTGGTGAATCATCATCATCATTTCGTTTTCAGTAGACAATAGAGAGCAAATAAATAATGACAGAGAGAAAGCGGCAAAGTAGTCGACGAAATCTAAGTAGTAGGCGATGAAAAAAAAACAAAACGAAGAAGAAGCCAAAAGAAGGTGAATAAACGCACTTGTACATGAGCGAGCGAGCGATCGCGCGCGCGCGCGCAAATGAGCAAACACGCGCACAAACAATATTCAATGTCAAAAGAAAAGATGATATCAAAAAACAGAAACAAAAAAACAAAAGCACGGACATTTTCTAGTCAACAATGAACTGAAGGTTTTACGCGGTCGATCTGTTTGTCTGTTTGCGTTGTAAATGCCCTTCATTCTACTTTGTGCTTCATGTTTTTATACGGATATTATTAGATTCCTGTTGTATTTTTTCTCTTATAAATGTCTTGATAATTCTCGGTTTAATAGACTGAGAATTCGATAAATGCGTCGACTTTTTGTCTAAAATAGAGAAGAATTGAAACATAATTACGGACTAATAAGAAATATAATAATTTGCCGGAAAAAAGAGGTTAACTGTGTACAACTAGTATCATACCTCCACTTGCTGGTGTCGAACTTAAATGTTTTGGTTTCGTGCCCAAACGCTCGACCTTAAGACCACCTCTGAGTTGACATCCATTGGTGTTATAAACTAACTTCACTCAGCCCACGGTATTGCACAAATACCATGTTCAGTGGGTAAATGGGTCACACCTACACGGTTAAATTCAGAGGTTTAGAAGGTAGGCGTCCGTGGACGTGGCGTAAGGTCCTGGGTTTGATTCCCAGTTGTGGAGTCGTGGATGTGTACTGCTGATGACTAGTCCCATACCAGGGGGAAACAGTTGTACAGCAATTCCAGGTTTCTAATGACGGTCTCACAATGATTGATTCATGATTTCAAAGACAATTAGAGAAGAGTCAAACAAGTTGATTTTAAGATAGAAACTGAAAGCAGCCAACGAGAGAACGTACTACATCGCCAAACTGGTTAGAAATGAAGGACCTATAGGCACCATGATTCCACATAGGCCTAGACACTGCTTCCGTCGCATTTATCAGCTTATATATTTGTCTCGACAAATATATATGGGCAAAAGTAAACGGACAATTAAAAATGGAACATGTGCTCGAATGGCTTCAAAATCAGTTAGTGACAAATGAACCGATAAACAAGGGAAACAGCGAACCATATTCATCGATATCAAAACATCAGACCGAAACAAAGCATAGGGTTGATACCAAGATAACCTTTGAAGCATTGTATAAAAATGTTACAGGATGAATTCCGATAATTCATAGAAACCTTGGTTAGTTGTAAATTGTAAACCCTTTCTATGTTTACAGCAACAACCTGTTGAAACTTTGAATTCGCCCGATAAAATCTTTAAGCCATTTCAAAAACCTACTGTAATGTGACAAACAATTTTCTATTCTTTTACACGTTTGAAATCATCAGCCAATCATTGTTAAACAACCATTAGAAACCTCGAAACACTGATAGACGGCCGTTTCGTCCTGGTATGGGACTCATCAGCGGCAGTGCGCATCCATGACTTCTGCTTCTCTCAGGATTCGAACCCGGGGCCTTCGGTATTGTGCGCGAACGCCTAACCATTAGACAACTGGGCCGGCAACCAATTGTGGTAATATCTAACTCTGATTGATCTACGGATTTTGCGCGACCTCACCCAGCATTGTCTTTGGTAGTTACTGCCTACACATACCCGACAGGGTTGAACTCCATTGGTCACGTCTTCTCAACTAGAACTCCGAGAATTTCCTCACGAAGAAGCTAGTCACCACTAGTGAGCACTATGTCTGAAAATTGTCAATAACTGATTGGTACGCATCCTATTCTTTCTCCGTTCTTTACGTTTACAATGATCTCACCTAATGTTTAGTTGAATTTTTATTTGAGTGACATTTTATGAGTTCTTTTTACATATAAAATGCCTTGACTAGTAATGTATACATGTGTATGTATGACATGATATATCACGCCAATAACATCATATATCACAACATTTTTCAAATTAATTTTGGTCTTCTCATTGTCACAATTAAAATTTTATTTTTAGAAAAAAAAAGAGAACTACATTGCATTGAATACAACATACAACAACTTCTGTAATCATTTCATTGCAACGATTAACATTAACACGTGAGATAATTAACTATGAGATAGAGTTCAATGAGAAAAGCTTACTTACTTTAATCACATATTCCTGTTCATCCGATGACCCATTATCGATTTCTGTTGTTAAAATAATCAATAAATCATATGAATTAGATCAATAAACATATAGATTGAAAGATATATACATTATATATGCAAGTATATTCATGGTGTTGTGCGTTAAAGTTATCATTTTCAGTCAGTCAGTCAGTCAATCAGTCAATCATTTACAACGTACTTACGTACGTACATCAGTTCATGTTGCCATACCACATCAGAACAGAGATGCAACTGTCAGTTGAAATCCAAGAGTGATAGCGCTAGTAGAAGTATTAACAGTAATGGAGAAGATTAGGTAGTGAAGATATGATTCAAGAAGTATAATTCAGTGAGATAAATTTAGGAAGAGAAAGATGAGAAGATGAGATGATGAGAAATTCAAAGATTGGGATTTGAGAGAACACAAAGAGTGGATGCAACTGCGCCATTGCAAACAATGTTGAGTTATGTCATTCAAGGTCGCTAACCATCGGTTACTATCGTCTCGCAGACCCTAACCTTGTAGCCTACATCTACTGAGTTTGATTTTTCATATTAAGGATACCTTTTAAACACGAAATGACATCAGCTTTAATCCAATGCTTTGTTGATAAACTTAAGAATTATGGAGTTCCAGTCACAAATGTCAGTCACTTAGTCATTTACAATGTAGAATTTCGTATATTACTTACATCAGTTCAAGTTGTTATATCACATTAGCGCAAAGACGCAATTGTCATTTCAAACTCCATAGTGATAGAAGTCGTACTAGTATTAGCGGTAATGGAGAAGATCAGGGTGAAAGACAGATATGATGAGGAATTCAGACGATTAGAACTTGAGAGAACACGAAGAATGGATGAACCAACGCCATTGCAAACAATTTTTAGCCATGTCGTTCAAGGTCTTTAACCATCGGTAACTTTCGTTTCGCAGGCCCCGATCAGGTAGCTTACATCGACCAACATGACTCAGTCCACTTGTCAGTGATTTCATGTATTTATGCCATGTTTTGGTCTGGCCGCCCCTAACTTTCTTCCAACCTATTCCTATATCGCAGAACATAGCTCGTCGAGGCAATCGGTGGTTAGGCATTCGTAATACATTTCCCAACCACCTCAACTGATGAAGTTTCACCACTTCATCTATTGATCTACCATCCTTACCTAGTACTCGTTTCCTAACGACAGCATTGCCTACTCGGTTGTCCCAGGATATTTGAGCAATGCTTTGAAGACACTCATGATCTGAAATTAGTAATCGACGAATATCCTCTACTCTTGGTAACCATGTTTCATACCCATTTAGTAGGAAGAAGAGAACTGCTATGCAGTAGATTCGTCCTTTGTATAGTTGACGTATATCTCGCTTACGCCTACGATATGCCTTAGCAGTCAAATATCTTACATTCAATACGATTTCGCAGACTGACTGAACTAACAGTGCCAACCAATCTTTTTTAATTCTATCATGGTGATTTCCCTCACCATGTCTGTCTTCACATTGCTTATTTCGCTTTGAAAGTCACCAATGGTTAGAGATCTTGAACGACATGGCTCAGAATCGTTTGCAATGGCACATGTGCATCCATTCTTTGTGTTCTCTCAAATTCTAACCTTCTGAATTACTCATCATCTTTCTCCTTCTAAATTTATCTCACTGAATTATACTTCTGGAATCATATCTTCGCTATCTAATCTTCTCCATTACTGCTAATACTTCTACTATCGCTATCACACTTGAATTTAAAGTGACAGTTGCATCTCTGTGCTGATGTGATACGTCGACTTGAACTGATGTAATTACGTACGAAGTTCTGCGTTGTATCTGTCTGTTTGTCTATCTTACTTCGCTTATCACATGTTTTTAGCTTGAATACACCTAGACATGCCTCATGAAGTGAATCAGCCAACTCGCCTTCTCCGCTTCGCTTCCCTTCACTTTTGCGCTTCTCTTTTTAGTCTGTCTGCTTGCGCCAATATCATAGTCCACACAAACCTCAATCTACATACTTTAAAATTCATTACTATTTACCTTTTATTAATCGTTTCATTGAATATTTTGAATTGATCATTTTAGAAGAGGTCAGTTGTTGTTCATTCGACTGTTTCACTAATGAATTGCGTCGATTACGTTCACTGGAATATGGCTTGGTCAAATTATTGATCAAACGTTTTTGTTTTAATGTTTGCATTTGATTCCAATTAGACAAGTCAATTAATTCATCATTCGATGTGGATGGAGATAAAATATCCGATTTTGAATTATCCGCATCACTGATACTACTATTATTTTTATTAGTAGTAGTTATAGTAGTAGTATTACTAGAATTTGTAGATACAGAATTAGATAAATAATGTGTTGGAGTAGATGTTTCACTACGAGATAAATAAAGTTGTAATTCATTGACATGTTCTTCTTCTGATGTGATCGATGCTAATGGTGAGTAAAGACTACCGAAACCAGAGGAATTAGGGCTAATATCGGAAATGTTGAATTTTGATATGGACTGTGAAACTGGTTGACCTGTTTGTCTATCCCATTCTAATAAATTGTCATTCTTGGCAATAGTTTTATGTAAATGCTTTTCTGTCAATTCTAATTCTGCAATAAGTTGACGTTGTTGATAACGACGTGCATCACGTATAGGACTTGCACAACTGACAACTTCAAATTCAGCGCTACTTAGTTCTTTGCTGGAACAAAAAAGTCGATAAAAATCTGTCAAATGACATGTTTAGATTAACAATGAAATGTTTGTGAATTAAAAATATTTGTATTCAGAATGTTCATTAAACAACGGATTTAGCTATACATATGAACTCACTCTGAGAAAGCTAACATGTACATAGATTAATAACCAACGTCATGCTGATATTTTGCTTTAGAGATTGTCTTATCCCTGTGATAATTCAGCGTCGCATGTACCGTCGTGTTCGGATTTTAGGTTTATGGAGATATTCCATGGTAAACTGTGTTTGGTCTGAGTTTCATGCCATCTGGTACTTATCACCAACGTATACATGCAACTTTCAGGGGATAGATGTGCACTGTCATATTTTAACCTCTCCCATTCAAACTGACAGTTAGAGACTTATCACTGAGTTCTTTGAAATGCCTAACGTTAGCAAGAAAATGGAAATTTTCACTAATGTACTGATTCTATTGACTGACTTTTCGTAAGCTAATCACAAACTGATTGAAACTGATTAGTGTCTGTCTTAGAGACTTGACGGCGTAACCGCAGAGCCCAAGGGATAACTGCTTGAGGCCGGTTACGCACGGCCTTTTTTATGAAAGGTTTTTTGAGTATTAGCTCCGCTAATTTTAAAAGCCCTCATTGGGCAGCCCTTACGGCCAGAGAAGGAAATCCGTGAGGTAGGGTGAGGTGTGATATCTTTAGGGTCGACCTTTTCTAACCCTTCCTTCCTTGTGAGAAGGCAGCATCGCTGCAGATGCTGGTTGTCCGAGGGAAACACCTTACTGCTGTCACACCCTTCCACAGTCAATCAGCAGTACGACTTCGCCCTCAGACCGTGAGTAGCTGCTTTTAGTCTCATCGTTCTCCAATCTACCTGCCTGGCATGGTAGAACTTACAGGAACATATGTTCTAGACAACGTAGGTCGGTTGGGTCATCACGATAGTCAAGCCTGACCACCAGTTCAAGGTAGCAGCTACGGTCGGGGTCAGAACTATATATATATATATATATATGCCCAGGTTTTCATCATCTACTCAGTCACCCGAAGGAAGAGATAGGATGAGAGTAAGCAGCCTTATCTGACACCAGCCTTCACTTAGGTTGAATCTGTGAGCTACCCTCTATGCACGATTTTTCAGTGTAATCCGTCGTGAGAATTCCGTATAATATTGACTATCTTCTCCGGCACACCAGTGTCAAAGAAGGCTTCATAATGATATCCTACCCATCCCGTCAAACACTTTTTATAGTTAAAAAATTGATATATAATGATGAATTCTATTCAAATGATTGTTCAACAATGATCCGTAGTTTCGAACAATCATTTAAGTGGGACACATCAATACACATCAACTTCCCTGATTGATGATGAGAAATACTTTTGATTTTACAAACTATCTACTTATTAGTTAAAAAGTAGTATAAAACTTATAAGATTATTTTGCACGTCCTTTTTTACCTAATTCCTATCATTCTGATCACTTTAGTCAGATCAGATACTGCACTTCCAAACATGGTGATAATTAGTTTAAGCTTGAATCTATAGAATAGAAAACCATAACCTCAAATTTTTGGGGACGTTAGATCCCCAGAACTCACTTGATAAAGCCTTAATTTTTGATTTTATGTTTTTTAAAATTGGTTAATCAGTTTACCTTTAGGTTTACATTAATACCCGGAAAATCCTTGACTCTCATTGGTTGATGCTTTGTTTTAGTATGCTATTTTTGTGACTCTTCCAAGGATGTTTCTATGGTTCATAAATAAACTCGATTTGTGTGCTTGTCAACCTCGATTTTCTGTGTGCTTGTAAAATACACTTTCTACGTCTTGTCAAAACTTCTTCCTCTACTTAGTGAGGCCTTGGGACTCACAGATTAGAGTAGCCTATCATGTCAGTGGATCCTTTGTCTTCACACTAATTTACCGAGTAACGTGAACTCGTAATAGCATTCAAGTATAGCATTTGACGAACATATCACAAATTTATATATCAATCTATTTCATAAGACGTATTGTTTAGTTCTACAGTTTTAAACAATCAAAAATTGTGTTCATAAGTGACTAGCTTCATGAGGTTTTCGAAGTTGTATTTAGAAGACGTGGTCAATGGAGTTCAACCCTACCAGGTGTAGGTAGTAAATACCAAAGACAGAAAGTAAGGTTGCGCGAAATCTTTAGATCGGAGTTAGACATTAACACCGTTTGATGCCAGCCGTCTCTGTGGTCCAGAAGCTAGGCGTTTGCTCGCAAGACCGAAGGTCCTGGGTTCGAATCCTGCGAGAAACAGGAGTTGTGGATGTGCACTACTGATGAATCCCATACCAGGCAGGACGGAACGACTGTCCTCCGTTGGTTCCCAGGTTTCTAATGGTTATCTAACAACGATCTCCAAAATACTCTAATGCCACCAAATCATAAATTAACAATATATATTAACCAAAATGTTCGCACTTACTCATTTTCATCAATCAATGTCACAGTGATATGCACATCTTTTTTCCATGTACTTGGACATTTTGAATTAAGAAAAGGAAATACCAAATGATAAATATCACAAAAATTATGAAAATCTATTTCCATCACTAGATAACCATCATTCATCAGTTTATATGTAACATTATTTTCATTTTGTACAGCTTGTATAAAACATAATTGTTCTTGTTTTAATAAAATATTCGGTATTTGCATTGGATCATTGTAGCTGGAAAGAAAATATAATTAAAGTTAAAACAACATGAAAGATGTGACGCGGTATGAGAGTAGGAGAGAGAAAAAATTTATTTATAGTGTAGTGTGTACCGATAGGTCGAAAACACAGGGCTTACTCCGAGTCTTTAGTACAAACTTACTTACTTACTTACTGGCGCTTCTGACTCCCGATGGAGCATAGGCGGCTGACCAGCATTCTCCAACCTACAATTTCCTCCACCTTTCTTTCTAGTTATGTCTATTTCTTGTTCATTCTTTACATGTTTGTTCCCAATTCTCAATGTAATGTGTTCTTTGGTCTTCCTCTTTACCATTGACCGTGAGAGTTCCGAGTGACAGTATGTCTTGTGACTCAACTGAGTGGTTTTATCAGTGTATATTCAATCCACACCCAACACGTCTTCCTGATTTTATCGTTCCTAAACCTTTGGACAGAGTAATTAATTTTTTATGTCTGAGTAACATTATTCCCTCGTCTTTCGACCCTGTCAACTGCCCGGTTTTATCTTGACCACATTTTCACTCTACGACAGGTCCTGGAACACAGATACACATTTAGGCGTCCTACAATAGTTGTCTTCCTGGCCCTAAAAGCGGCATTTGACTCTGTGGATCGTGAGGTTCTGTGGCAGTGTCTGTGATTGAAAGGTGTACCAATGAAGTACATTAACCTTATACAAGCCTCTACTCGAACACCACTGGTGGAGTGAGAGCTTATGGCGAACTGTCAACGGAATTCTTTACTTCAAGTGGTGTCCGTCAGGGATGTCCACTCTCTCCATTCTTGTTTAATTTTATCACAGGCATGCTCCTAGATATAACTCCGCCAGTAGAACCTTCGGGGCTACTGCCGGTCCCAAGCCCGGGTAAAGGAGGAGGGTTGGACATGGGGTTGGCGACCCCATTCCGTCGGAATCTCACTTGCCAGAAAAGCGCTTACCAGAAAAAATAATCCAAGTAAGTCGTCTGAATTTTCAGGAGTAGACCTTCTACCGGGTGGCTCGCTTATTGACCTAGAATGTGCCGATGACATAGTCCTACTTGATGAAGACGCTGACAAAATGCAGAGTCTTCTGACCACCCTAAGCAACAATGCAAGCATGTTCGGGATGCGGTTCTCACCCTCGAAATGCAAAATGTTGCTTCAAGATTGGGTTTCATCGGCACCTGAACTAGTGATAGGGAGTGAAGTAGTCGAACGTGTTGATCGCTTCACTTATCTTGGGAGTCTCATCAGTGCTGATGGCCTGGTGACTGACAAAATCTCAGCACGGATACAGAAAGCTCGATTGACTTTTGCCAACCTGCGTCACTTATGGCGTAGGCGAGATATCCATTCGCTAACCAAAGGAAGAGTGTATTGTGCAGCAGTTCGCTACGTCCCACTGCACGGATGCGAAACATGGTCGTTAAGAGTAGAGGACTTCCGTAAGTTACCAGTCTTCGAAGTATTGCTCGTGTATCATGGGACAACCGTATAAGCAATGCTGTCGTTAGGAAACGAATTCCAGGTAGGGTTGGCAAATCAATAGATGAAGTGGTGAAACTTCATCAGTTGAGGTGGTTGGGACATGTGTTACGTATGGCCGACTGCCTCGACGAGCTATTTCTTGTGGTGTAGGAGTAGGTTAGAAGAAAGCTATGGGCGGCCAATCCGAAACATAGCAGAAATCTATGAAATCATTGACGAGTGGACATAGCCATGTCGGTGATTGTCGACTACCTGGTTAGGGGCCGCGAGATGATAATAATCGATGGTTAGAGACCTTAAATGACATGGCTCAAAATCGTTCGCAATGGCGCCGTTGCATTTATCTCTGTGTTCTCTCAAACTCTAACTTTCTGAATTCCTGATAATATCTACCTTTCTCCTTCTAAATTTATTTTACTGAATTATACTTTTCGAATCATATATTCGCTCCCTAATCTTCTCTATTACTGCTGATACTTCTACTATTGCTATCACTCTTGGATTTGAACTGACAGTTTCGTCTCTGTGCTGATGTGGTATAGCAACCTGAACTTATATACGTACGTACGAAGTTCTGAATTGTATCTGTCTGTCTGTCTGGTTGTTTCTATTCCAGTGTATGTGTGGGCACCGCTTAATTTGTCTGACTATAAAAACACAGAGTCATGCTTCATCGCAAAGTAGGTGGTTCGCTCGCCTTCTCTACTTTTCTTTGGTAGCATGCTGTTCCTTTTCATCTGTCTGCTTAAATGATTCCATGAACGGCTGTTTGAAATGAGTTCTGTATTTGGCTTCTAATTACCGCCGTCGCACAGACGATGTTTGCCTAATTATGATGATATACAGAGACTGATGGGGAGATTTATCTCACAGCATATTCAACTATTCCTAAGCACTAAAGTCAGATCACTGGCGACTAAAATAGGTACTCATTAACTTTTATTTTAATCCGAAGAAAAATGAAATAAAAAGAACCGGATTGTCATTGTTAGCGCACGAGGATAGTGCCTAGAACTGGAAGCGAGTAAAGATGTCTCATCCTGTTTTTCAGGAATCGTCGACTGGATTTACTTGCATTGCACAGATGATATTCATTCCGGCACTTGAACCGAGTACCGTTCACTTTAAAAGCCATCACGTTATCCATTTATCACCTGAGTTCAGATCACCACTTACTTTTGTCTGACAGGGAGAAGATTAATTTGAATCTAGGACGCGCGTTTCGTCTTATTTACAACTCATCATCTGAATTTTAGTAATATTCATAATGACCGATGTGAATATTCTAGAAAGTATTTACCTTATTGGACAGCATTCTGTTGTTGTATATGGGTTATTTATACAGCAGATAAAAGTAGTTAACTGAAAATTTCTTAGAATATGTATAAGTGAAATACTGAATAAACACTCAATAGATCTTTTCCCAATAGTAACATCCTAGAGACTTAAAGTATTAGAGCGACTTCAAGATAGTTAGAGTCGAAGTAAGAGACCTCAGCCAATTTCTTCTAGCTTTTAGATTATAAAAATTAATAGTTTAGTGTCCTTTGGTTAGCGAAAGGATATCTCGCCTACTCCATAAATGGCGTAAATTGGCAAAAGCAAATCGAGCTCTCTGTATACAAGCTGAGATTTCGTCAGTCACCAGGCTATCAGCAAAGATGAGACTCCACAGACAAGTGAAGCGATCAACACGCTCGACTACTTCAACCCCTATCACTAGTTCAGGTGCCGATGCAACCAAATCTTGAAGCATTATTTTGCATTTTGTTGGGGGGAACTGCATCCCGAATATACTTGCATTGTTGCTTAGGATAGTCAGAAGACTCTGCATTTTGTCAGCGTCTTCACCGAATAGAACTATGTCATCGGCATATTCTAAGTCAGCAAGCTATTTTCCTGGTAGAAGCTCAACCCCTGAAAAACCTGAAGAGCTTAATGTTAACTCTAAGAGTTCTGACAAGTGGACTGAGTCATGTTGGTAGATGTAGACTACCTGGTTGGGGTCCACGAGACGAAAGTCACCAATGGTTAGAGACCTTGAACGACATGGTTCAAAATCGTTTGAAATGGCACAAATTCATCCATTCGTTGTGCTCTCTCAAATCCTAATCTTCTGGAATCGTCAGCACCCCTACCTTTGTCTTTCTAACCTTATCTCACTGAATTACACTTCTTGAATAATATCTTCGAACCCTAGTCTTCTTCATTACGTTAATAACTCTACTATTACTATCACTATGGGATTTGATCTGACATTTGCATCTCTGTGCTAATGTGGTATGGCAACCTGAACTTATATACATACGTACGAAGTTCTACGTTGCAACTGATTGTTTAGTGTTAAAAAGTGGGTGTTTAGTAATGAGAAACTTTTCATCAAGGTTCAGTATTGGTTCTTACACGTCAATATATCCACAATAGCTAGAAGAGTATCATTCTCTAAATGGTTCAAACCAATATCATCCACTGTTATTGTCAGATAAATTACCATCGAACTGTTCGGACTAAAATAATTATCTTCATTAGAACTGATGCTACTTAAAACATTGACCAATTATATTAGTGGTCTGAATTCAAACTGATCTTTAAAGTTCAATATATAATTTAGTTTACTAATTATTAAATCATTCAAATCATTAAAATTCCGCGCCAAAATTCAATGAAACATTCAAACACTTGTGAATTCGCTTAAAACATGTTCAATGTTCCAATGATTTTCATATAATTCTGATACAAAAAGAGTTATGCGTGTGTGGTTTAGAATAAATGCGTAACTTTGCATAACTTACCCAATCGCTGGTGTACACATTCCACCGAAAATTGTAAATGGTTTAAATCGTAATTTGAATTTTCTACTTTTTACTGAATTCAAATTGTCATCTTTATTATTATCATCCACATCAGCATCAACATGAACATCATTCGCATCACAATCGCCATTGTCTAAATCTACATCATCAATGTCATCATTATGATGATGATGATGATGATTGATTAATGGCGGTTCATTCTTATTCGATTTGAAATAATGAAATTGTATTCGTGTATCAATGACTCGGCCACGTATGACAAATAGTTTTGGTATACCACCTTTGGTAATAATTGTCTAAATCATATACAATGATCAATATAATACACATAGATCAGTTGGTTCATTTAAACAAAACAGTGAGAAAAACACACTAAAGATATCGATTTGAATTGTTAAAAATTGATCATTGAAAATAAAATTAGTTTCAATAGTAGTACAATTTGCAATTATTAAATTTTTTTTGAGAAAAAAAAAGGACTGATGATATTCAATCATTTTAAATTTAAATGAGTTATTTATCGATTTTCTAGGTAAACTCAAGGTAATTAATGAGTTTAAGTAGGTAATTTATATAAGTACATATATATATATATATATATATATCGATCGATCGAAAAATCGATCGATTTTTATGGCGAAATTAGTTATAACTATAATATGAAATACATATATTGTGTGTGTTTAAAGGACATCATAAAATTTATCATTTAAATTAAGTTATTTCAGTCTATTTTTTTTTCTGCCAGTATATAGTAAGACTGGTGTGCGCTACTACTTATACGAACGATACAAGTAGTATAAGAGGGACATGAAGGAAGTAGCCTCACGGTCAGAAGACGTAAACGGAAAGCAAATGGAGCAGAAGCAAGAAGTAAATGGAGTACCAACAGGAAGGAAAGGAAGCAACAACAGGAATGGAAGAAGAATGGAGCGTTGGAAGTCACGACTCAAAGATGGTGTGCAAATAGAGTGTTCAATGTAATGTTTTCGTTTCCGTGTCTGCCTCAGTCTTCTCAAGACGAGTTCAAGGAGAATTGGAAGAGCATCTCATGTGAAGTAGTTGTGACTCTGAAGTGGCTATCGAACTTGTGTAATGTAGTGGTGATCAAGTTGAAATAGATTGTTCTGTTAAGTTAGTGAAGTGTTAAGATATCTTATGTTACAATTTCTAGTCGTGACTGTGTCGAGTCGCCTTAATTGCACGCTATTATTATACAGTCAGCCAGTCAGTTAGTCAGCCTCAATCTAGAACTTCGTAGGTACATACGTACAAAAGTTCAGGTTGATGTGCCACATTAGCACAAAGACTAAATTGTCAGTTCAAATCCTATAGTGCTGGAGATAGTAGAAGTATTAGCAGTAAAGGATAAGGCTAAGGTTCGAAGATATTATTCAAGTAGTATACAGTGAGATAAAGTTAGGAAGAGAAAGATAGAGATGATGAGCAATTCAGAAGATAGAATTTGAGAGAAGACAAAGAGTGGATGCACCTGCACCATTTTAAACGATTTTGAGCTATGTCATTCAAAGTGTATAACCATCGGTTACTATCGTCCCCGCGGATCACAACCAGATCATTAGTGGCTTTCATTATCAAATGCAACTATACCCTTTGTGTTTTTTTAGCTTTGTTCACTCACGTTGATCTTCACACTTTCGTTACATGTATCATACCTTCAGGCTACACTGAAACTTCTACAACCTTGTCACAGGCTGAACTTTATAGATCCGACCGGACCAGTTAGGTCAGTCGGAGAATAGTAAAACCTAACGGAGAAAAATAACGATACGAGGGCAACGTTGTAAAGCTGACTGTACTGGAGTGTGTGTTGCTCGTAAACACTCAACATCCACAACTATTAAACCTTAACACAATGAAAGCAGAAGGTCATGAGTGGCTGATACTCAAAGTAGCAGCATCGGTCATGTGTGACCCACCTCATCCCCAATAAGCGTACACAACCTAACTGAATTTAAAGGTCTAACTTAGTGGATTAGAAACATGGCTAATGAAGCTACTCTGGTTTGAAATAGTGAGGATTAGAAATTCTAATTTAAAATTTAGTTAGATATTCAAAGGGCGGTTGTTTTAATCGACACCTATTGCAACTGGCATGTTATTCAAAATGATTTATCACTAACGGTATAAAATCTTTAAACTATCCATTCCTAGTTTTACTTTCTGGCTTCTCTAAATCTGAAGCTTCCCGACCGAAGCTGCTACCTTGACGTGGTGGTCGGGCTTGCCTATCGTGATGACCCAACCGAGCTATACTGGCTGGAACACATGTTCCTGCAGGTCCTACCATGCCAGGCAGGTCGATTGGAGAACGATGAGACTAAAAGCAGCTACCCAAGGTCTGAGGGCGAAGTCGTACTGCTGACTGCAGAGGGGTGTGACAGCAGTAAGGTGTTTCCCTCGGACAACCAGCATCTGCAGCGATGCTGCCTTCTCACAAGGAAGGAAGGGTTAGAAAAGGTCGGCCCTAAAAATGTCACACCTCCCCTACCTCACGGATTTCCGTCTCCTTGGGTAAGGGTGCCCACTGGGCCTTTAAGAACGGAGCTAATCCTCTAAATACCTCTCATAAAAAGGCCGTGCGTGACCGGCCTGAAGCAGTTGTCCCTTGGACTCTGCGGTCACGCACCAACACTAATCCATCTTCCTTTTCAGGTTCCTCAAGAAACAACCTTCCACGGTGTGGGCAGCCGGGAAGTGATAACCGCCCTCATACCCGCAACAGCACACGAGACCAAATTGTTCAAAATCAAATCCTTCCTACATTCCCTAATACCTCTCTTATCTCCACAACTAACTCTTCTCACATTCATTTATTACAGTGCACAGCTAATGCAAACGATGCGAGTTTGCGAAACGTCGTTCCTGGTCTCCTTAAACCCCGTTCCAAACTACATGTTGGAGCATTCAATGTACGGACATTGTGTCAAATAGGGCAACAGGCGTCATTAGCTAGGACTTTAGAATCTCGTTCCATCGATGTGTGCTGCGTCTCGGAAACGCGCATACAGGATCCGAGTAGCATCACTCATTTGACCTCACCATGTCAAGATAAAGAAGCAGCTCGATTTACCCTTCGTGTATCCGGTAGCCCTGATGCTGCTTCTAGGGGCCTCGCCGGTGTAGGTATAGCATTGAGTCGTAGGGCAGAACAATCTCTCCTTGACTGGATCCCTGTAGATAGTCGCTTTTGCGCTGTCCGACTGAACGGGACAGTAAGGACTCGGAAAGATAGGGACACTCGCCGTTGCCTCTTCGTCATATCAGCCTACGCCCCCACGGACTGCAGCCCAGATGATGTAAAAGATGAGTTTTACAGAAAGCTTTCGGACCTCCTCCAAAAAGTTAAGCGCTCTGATATAGTTATAATGGCTGGTGACTTCAATGCACAAGTAGGTAGACTAAGTGAAAATGAAAGACACCTAGGTGGATGTTACGGTCTCGCGGCTCAAAGAACAGACAATGGCGACCGTCTGTTGCAACTATGCTCAGATAACCAACTGAAATCTGAAGCTTGCGTGATTACTGACTAGTATTTATTCTATCCCTATTAAAAGTAAATGCATTTTATGAGCTAGCTGGGCAGTCGGCTGACCTTTTCTTCTGTTCTTCTGTTTTCCAATTCTCCCAACTAACCCAACTGTACATTTTCATATAGCACACAAGACACCGCTAAAAATCTGACACTTGCATTTATGACAATGACTTCTAACTGTTTCTGAGTTCATTAGAAATTTCTTACATTTAGGCGTCCAACAGAAGATAAAGGTGGGACGTATTGGAAATGATTTTTAGTTTCAAGGTTAACTCAAGTTCGAGTATTCAGTATATTTCCAGGTTTATGGATGACCTTGATATCCACGTAATTATCTAATCACAGTAGGACACATAACCGGTGTTGATGAATCACGACTGAATCAAATGTTTCAAAGTCTTGTCAGCTTCTATTTTCTATAAAAAATTTTACTCTATTCCCTCTGTAAAAACACATGACTATCAGGATCTCACAGCTCTGTAGATAACTGCGGTGGAGTTTTGTTCTTTGAGTTGGACGTTTTGGTTGTGGAGCTTTCATTGGTCTTCTGAACAATCTGAGTCAATCGCCAATCAATAAACACATCGACATTGACCCAACTTATCAACCAATCAGAAAAATCTTAGACAAGCATAGGATCAAGAAACAGATCAAAAGGGGGATACAGTCAGAACAAAGGTGTAAACAACGATAGGTGTAAGGTCAATAACAACCAATCAAGATCAAGGCTAGCAGAAAAAGCTACGGGTTATCAGCGGGAAAATTCGAATACTTCCCTTCCATTATCTGAAGTGTGTGCTGATGATGAAGCAGTTCAGAGGAAAAACAATGAAAGCTCCACAACCAAAACATCCAACTCAGCGAACGAACCTCCACTACAATCAACCATCTGAGCTAGAAATTTTCTGCACCATCTCTGTAGATGACTTTTGGGGTGAAAGTTGTTTTTTAATCAGATTTCAATACTGACACTGACAATGAGTAATCCATGGACATCTAAGTTCCAAATAACATGCCAAATGAACCACCACAACGATAAGTTTAGGGCTAGTAACAACCAATCAAGATCAAGGCTAGCAGAAAAGCTATCG
Organism: Schistosoma turkestanicum; assembly: GCA_944470395.2. Taxonomy (NCBI): domain Eukaryota; kingdom Metazoa; phylum Platyhelminthes; class Trematoda; order Strigeidida; family Schistosomatidae; genus Schistosoma; species Schistosoma turkestanicum. The sequence goes on along the minus strand of OX103979.1, from coordinate 74,743,546 downwards.
GTCATCCGCGGGAAAATTCGAATACTTCCCTTCCATTATCTGAAGTGTGTGCTGATGATGAAGCAGTTCAGAGGAAAAACAATGAAAGATCCACAACCAAAACATCCAACTCAGAGAACGAAATTTTACCACAATCATCCATCTGAGCTAACTACCGTTGCACTTCAATTTTTTTTTAGAAAAAAATCTTCTTCTCATATAAAAAGATATAATTAACTGAAAATATATGAATGACTTACTTCAGCCACTTTACCATATTTTGAAATATCTTGAACAGTATTACCTTGATTGAGTAAGAAATTTAATTCTAGTTTCCTGAACAAAATAAATAAAAGCATTCATTGGATGGAAGGAAATAAATGAACATATTTTGATGATAACTAGAGAAAGATTTGAAAAACCATAGTTTAATTTGTTTAGAAAAAATGTTCAGAGATCAATATTTCAACAAGTTCCATTTGCAGTTAACAACCCTAATAACCTATTCATTACTTACCTATTCACTTACACTTGTTATCTCTAATATAGGACCAGCCGCTGACCAACATTCGCCAACCCACCCTTTACAGTGTTCTTCCCTCCAGCTCTTCATAATTGATATTCATTCTTTGTATGTCCGCTTCCAATTCCCAACGTAGTGTTCTTTGGTATTCCTCCGTTCAGTTTGGCGTTAAAGGTTCCGAGTTAAGGCTTATCTTTTCACTCAGTTGGATGATTACCGCAATGTATATCCTATCCACCTGTAATATGTTTTCCTAATTTATTCCTCAGTTAGAGGAAGCTGGTTTATTCTCTGCTACAGTAGGTTGTTACTGTTAGTTTCTGTCCAACGAGATCCGGAGTATCTTGTGTAGACCATTGTTAACGAACACCTGTATCTTGTGTATGATAGCTTTAGTAATCGTCCAAGTTTCTGCTCCATTCAATACAACGATTCTGACGATCCTAACATTGGCGTTCTTTTAATTTTGTTTTGAGCCATAGATTTACTTCAATCGTAGAAATGTAGCTCTTGCTTTTTCAATCCATGTTTTTACATCTGCATCAGATCCACATTGTTGCTATCTATGCTATCTAGATTTGAAAAACTTCTTGAGATTCACTTTCATCTTGGCCACTCACAGTTGATGATGTGAAGGTATGTCAGCTCCACTCTTCGTTCTTACGTCCTCCATTGTCTTTCTGAACGTTTTATTGATGCAGATATGGTCAGTTTGGTTCTGTGTTGTATGATCCGGTGAAATCCATGTAGCTTTGTGTATGTGTTTGTGTGGGAAGATGACAACACCTATGACTAGTTTGTTGAAGACATACAAGATTACGAATCTCTCACCATTTTTATTCGTTTCTCCCAGTCTATGTCGTCCCAAAGTGTCTTCAAATCCAGTGTTGTCCTTTCCAACCTTGAAATTTAGATCTCCTATCAGAATGGTTGAGTCCTTTGTTCGGCATTACTCAACGACTGACTGCAGCCTCTCATAGAAGTGATTTTTATCATACTCGCTGACGTCGTTGGTGGGCGTACAGCAAGCCTCTCTTTCTTTGCCTTGAAATATACAAAACACTCAATTGCTGACTGATTAGGACATTAATTAATTGGCTATACAGGATGCTCTTTAAATCAGTCAGTCGGTCAGTTGCAACGTAGAACTTCGTACGTATGTACAATAGTTCATGTTGCCAAACCACATTAGCATAGAGATGCAGATGTCAAATCAAATCCCGTAGTGATAAAGATAGTAGAGGTATTAATGGTAACGAAGAATACTAGGGTTTGAAGATATTATTCAAGAAGTGTGATTCAGTGAGATAAGGTTAGAAAGACAAAGGTAGGGGTGCTGACGATTCCAGAAGATTAGGATTTGAGAGAGCACAACGAATGGATGAATTTGTGCCATTTCAAACAATTTTGAACCATGTCGTTGAAGGTCTCTATTCATTGGTGACTTTCGTCTCGTGGACCCCAACCGGGTAGTCTACATCTATCAACATGACTCAGTCCACTTGTCAGTGACTTCATGGATTTGTACCATGTTTTGGTCTGGCCGCCCCTAGCTTTCTTCCAAGCTACTCCTACAGCACAAAATATAGCTCGTCGAGGAAGTCAGTGGCTCTATAAATCATCCTCAAAGCAATACATTGTGATAAATAAGTAGGAAGGTCAAAACCTTTATTTTCAGTCACTTTACAATGTTTAACAATTTGTATTTAAGGTTTTCCCTGGAAATAATACTTTCTGTGAGATTGTCAAACAAATGGCATACACGATGTTACATAATCAAACTATTAATAATCTTTTTGAACACAAAAAAATAAGTAAGGTCGCTCAAAATCTATAGATTGATCAAAGTTAGTAGACATTAACACCGTTAGGTGCCGACTGGCCCAGTGTCAAGAGGTTAGGCGTTCGCGCGCAAGGCTGAAGGTCCTGGGTTCGAGTCCCGCGAAGTGCACAATTCGTGGACGCGCACTGACGCTGATGAGCCCCACACCAACGCGAAACGACCGTCCAGTGCTTTAAGGTTTCTAACCGCGGTCTAACAATGGTTGTTTGATGATTTCTATATATTTTTGAAGCTATAATCTCTTACACGTTTAATTTTACACTAAATTAATCAATGCAAAATCATGCAGAATATGAGTTAAAGTTTAATATCAATGAATACAACCATCATCATGATAATGAACAGTAATCGGGTTTTAAGGTCAGCGAGATGCTACACACACACACACACACGCACACACACACACACAATTAACCTTGACTAAGTTACATTTAATCTGTAAAACGTATTTTTTGTATTTTTTGTATTGTAACTTATGTTAGTCGATGGTCATTATCGATTTGTCACGCAACTGATATGATAGTTAATGATAGTTAAATTACAGTGAATTTTCTGATAATGATAGACTGATTGATAAATAGATGAATTGTGCAAAAAATTTCATTTCCTTGTGGTGTAATTTTCTTCAATTTTCAATTGAAGAACAACTGTGACTCAAGACATTAATCAACCAACACCAAAGTCACAATATTCAATACTGATGTCAACATAGTTCTGCTGTATGGGGTGGCAACTTGGAGAACTACGAATGTCATCATCCTTGAGATACAGGTGTTTATTAACAGATATCTTCGCAAAATACTTCGGATCGGTTGGCTAGACATTGTCAGCATAAACCTACTGTGTCAGCGAATAAACCAGCTTCTTACAGCTGATGAAGAAATTAGGAAGAATCGCTGGAAATGAACAGGACACACATTGAGGAAATCACCAAACTCTGTCACAAGAGAAGCAGTCACTTGGAATCCTTCAGGTCAGAGGAAAGGAGTAAGATTGAAGAACACATTACGCTAAGCATTAAAGGTAGACATGAAAAGAATGAATAGCGGTTGGACGGAATTAGGATAGGAAGGCTCAGAGTAGAGTAGGTTAAAGAATGCTGGTCGGTGGTCTATACTCCACCAGGGATAGCTAGCTTAAATAAGTGAGTAAACATAATTGTGGGAGAAAGCAAACCAGATGAAGAAATCAAGAAGAATTGCTGGAAGTGAATGGGACACATATTGAGAACAACATCCAACTGCGTCACAAGACAAGCCTTCACTTGGGATCCTAAAGAGGAAAATCAAGAAACACTTTACGCTGAGAAATGTAGACCGATGTGGGGAGAACGAACAACGACTGGACAGAACTGGAAAGGGAGGCTCACTGTAATACATAAGAAATTCAGTCACAGGAACAGTTATTAGTCAACTCAAGTATATCACCTCCTATCATCTATCGACTGTCTGCTGGAATCACTGCTACTGACTTCCTATCCGTTTCCCCTACATCACTACAAACTACTCGTACACTTCAATCAAATGTGACACACAGAAGAATCAAATTTGACACATTTTCTACAATTTTCTGTGTCATCTACTGACTCGATTATAAAAATGGTTTCATTCTGTTTTTTTTCGGCTGGTTTGTCAATGAATAATACATTTTGATTAAGAATTCCTATGGAGATCAATAAAACAATCTACTGACAAGATTTTATCATTGAAGATCACATTATTCAGTAGGGTGGTTATCTGTCAGAAAATCCAACTAAACTCAATCGCTATCACCCAATCCAACCAAAATTACTTACTTACTTACGCCCGTTACCCCCAATGGAGCATAGGCCGCCCACCAGTTTTCTACAACCAACTCTGTCCTGGGCTTCCCTCTCTAGTTCTGTCCAGTGTTTGTTCATTCCTCTCATATCTTTCTCTATTTCTCGGCGTAATGTGTTCCTTGGCCTTCCTCTTTTCCTTTTGCCTTGAGGGTTCCATGTGAGGGCTTGTCTTGTGACGCAGTTAGGTGCTTTTTGTAGTGTGTGTCCTATCCACTTCCACCACTTCTTCCTGCTTTCCTCCTCCACTGGAATCTGGTTTGTTCTCTCCCACAGTAGGTTGTTGCTGATGGTGTCTGTACAACGAATCCGAAGTATTTTGTGTAGACAACTGTTGGAAGATGGCTTTGGTAGTTCTCCATGTTTCCACTCCATACAGTATAACTGTCTTGATATTTGTATTGAAAATGCTGATTTTGATTTTGGTTGAAAGTTGTTTGGGTGTCAATCCACCCAAACACCATTCATTTTTTCACAAGCAAATAATCAATACACACTTGGATGATCATTTTGTTTAAAATTGTATTATTGATCATTGAAATTTCATGGGTCAATAATAGAATAACAATAATAACAATACTAATAATTATTATGATTACTATTTAAATATTGACTATCATTATCACACTATCAATAACAATTATGTGAATAAAATAGTGTGTGTGTGTGTACGTGTGCGTGTGTGCGTGTTTGTGTAAACAAAGTTCACTTGTTTACACTTTCTGATTAACGCTAATATAGACGACACGAAGTCATTCATGCATACGTTCAGCCACAGCCATACACACACAAACACACCTACAGACACAGAGACACACTGACAGCGACATACACAATGTTACAGTACAGTGGCTTAATAATGATGATAGATGATGGTACACCTTTTTTTCGTATGTGTTTTATCAACGTAAACATATATTACTGAAATCATGAATCAATCATTGATAGACAACCAGTAGGAACCTGGAATCACTGAAGCACAGCCGTTTCGTCCTGTCTGCTATGGGACTCATCAGTAGTGCACACCCACTGGTGGACTGAGTCACGTTGGTAGATGTAGACTACCTGGTTGAGGTCCGCGAGACGATAGTCACTAATGGTTAGAGACCTTGAACGACATGGCTCAAAATCGTTAGCAATGGCGCAAGTGCATCCATTCGTTGTGCTCTCTCAAATCCTAATCTTCTGGATTCGTCAGCACTTCTACCTTTGTCTTTCTAACCTTATCTCACTGAATTATACTTCTTGAATAATATCTTCGAACCCTAGTCTTCTTCATTACCATTAATACCTCTACTATCTTTATCACTACGGGATTTGACTTGATATCTGCGTCTCTGTGCTAATGTGGTATGGCAACATGAACTATTGTAGATACGTACGAAGTTCTACGTTGCAACTGACTGACTGACTGACTGACTGCACACCCACTACTCCTACCACTTGCAGGATTCGAACCCAGCACCATTGGACGTGACCGGTTTAGTTCAACCCTTTCAGGTGTAAGCAGTAACTACTGAAGACAAATGGGTGAGGTCGCAGAGAAACCTTAGTTTGATCAGAGTTAAACATTAACACCGTTGGATGCCGGCCGGCCCAGTGGTCCATAGGTACACAATCCTGTGAGTAGCATGAGTCATGGATGTGCACTGCTGTTGAGCATTCCCATACCAGACAGGACGAAACGACTGTCTTTCAATGCTTCCAGGTTTCTAATGGTAGTCTAACAATAGTTGATTCAATCTCCATATTTTGAAAATAAAAAAAAAATAGTTACACTTACCCTTTTGGTGAGTTTGAATTGATTGATTTACTCTTTTGTGTTTTTGTGTTTGCTCGCCTATTGATTTGATCATGTTTAATCCGATTGGAATTATGCTCATTCATAGTAGTGGTAGTTTCATGTGAATGATAATTCCTAGTTGATATACTACAATCAGTATTCACTTGATTATGCATAGCCTTATGTAATGCTGCATTTTCTCTCATGCACGTGGTACTAGACAATTCTTCATGTCTTCTCACCAGTGAATTGATTCTATGCATCTCCTTGGTAACATTGTGCTGGATCGATTTGTCTTCTTGTGCATGAATTGTATTGTTGTTAGTTGACAGAGAGGATGCAACAACAGCTGACGCTGATGTGGAATACTGTGATCGATTTGCATTATTATTATTATTACTGTCCCCTTTATTCTGCGCTTTCCCTGCCTCCTTATTATTGACAATGAGGGATTCATCACAGCGGACATTATTAGTATCATTATCAATATGATAAATGTCTAGGAGTAATTCGTGAAAATCTTGAAATGCTTGCTGTTGTTTGCCCGAATTTACAGGGATTGACTTTGAATAGGATGAAGGAAGTTGATTGGTTGATGACTGAAAAAAAAACACAAATGGATAGATAGCCATTGAAATGATTGGTTGAAGTGAAGGAATAATAGATAATAAGTATTTGTGTTTATATGAGGATTATTGATATAAAAACAGGTTATTGTCTGTAAGTGAAGACAATTTACCCATCATACATACATACTGATACTTACTTACATGCTACAGCTTGTGTGTTAGTTGTATTCAATGTTCACAATCTATGAAACTCTATTTTCATTCTAGAGTTATGGAGATTATTGGTTTTGTTGGATACAGGGCTCAGTGCTCGATATACACTCAAATAGGATTATACTTAGTCAATTAATGTAAGTACGATTTTCACAGTTGAAATCAATAATTGATCTCAGCTATGCCATTATTTAGATCCCTACAATCATAGGATTACTAATGATTGACTGAGTGATGTGAATTATTCTTTCTGGTTAGCGTTTTATTAGCAAGTTGGTTTTCTACGGGATGGGGATGCTAACCCCATGCCCAACCCTTCTCCTTTATCCGGCCACTAACCTTAGGACGGCTTCCGAATCAAAAAGATACAGGTGTTTAATAATATGCATCACGGGGTTGTGAAGATTGTTAAGTTAAACATTTTTTGAAACCACGAATCGATCAGTGTTAGACCACCATTAGAAACCTGGAAGCACTGGACGGCCGTTTCGTCCTGCTATGGGACTCCTCAGCAGTGCGCATCCACGACTCCTGCACCCCGCAGGATTCGTTGACCAGCTGCAACCTACTTTGTGATAGATTCCAGCTGAGCACGAAATTAATAAAAAGTACGGAAGGTGTACTGGATATTGATTGAAGAAAGCATCCAAATGAGTCATGAAGCAAGCCCTCACTCGGAATCCTGAAGGCCAGTGGAAAAGAGGAAGACCAAAGAACACATTACACTGAGAATCGGAGAAAATTTTAGAGAGAATGAATAGCTGCTGCTTAGAACTGGAAAGGAAGGTGGAGGAAAGAATAGATTGAAGAATGTTGATCGGCAGCCCATGCTCTATTCGAAGTAACAGGCATAAGTAAGTAAGTAAGTAAGTAGGTAAGCTCAATAGTGACTAGTGTCAAGTTTTACAACTGGATTTCATGTGAGAAGCTCAGACCAGTGGAGTTCCGTCAGAGTCGGTTTTGTAACAGTTGTCTATTGTAGATAAAAATTAAGACATTGACACTGTTTCACACCACCGGAACAGTCATCTATAGATTAAACGTTCTTCAGAGAGACCAAACGTTCTCGGTCTGATTCCCGCACGTAAAGTCGTGAGTGTTCATTACTGACAAAATAGACGTCTAATACACTTAGGTTTCTGATGGTGTTCTAAATAATATTCATGATTTCAATTGTGAAAACACTACAATCTCCTTTTATTAATGACTATTATTTCTTAAAAAACTTTTTTAAATTAATACGTTATTTTGTTGTTTTACTGTATAAGCGTTCAAATTTCAATGTACAATATTGTTTTGAATTACTGAAGTGTACTATTTTGATCAAATTCTATTGTATAATTGAACAAAGATCACAACAATCAAAACTATCCGGTTTAAATAATAATTGTTTTTTCAAAAATCTACTGATATAAATTAATCCGATTTTGATATTATTGAGGAAAAATAAAACAGGCGTTGAGAAATCAGTGAGAAAATCAGTGAACATTTAACAACTGGTTCGTTGTAATGCAGTTTGAAATGGTTTTGGATTATCTCGTTGTTGATATTTTCTACTGGAATTCTGATCACTCTTAGTTACACATATAAGCAGCATCCTATGCGAATTGCTCCGGTATAGACATTGTGGTGGAGTTGGCTGTGTTAAACTCTTCATCTAGGGGTCACCAATTTATGTGGCCGCGTTAGATTCGATGTAGGGCTCGGTAGTTTAGTGGTCTTGGAGATGACTCTTTTATTTAGCTAGGAATGTTCGAGTATGCTATGAAATAAATATCTCCTTCAGTTTCCGTATATCATCATACTTATTAGGCGAACCTCGTTTGTGAGACGGCGGTAATTAGAATCGGTTGGATGAGTTTATTTTCAGCGGAGCCAAGTGAAGCGGAGAAGAAGAGTGAGTCGAATCCATTGAGATAAAGCATGACTCAGTATTAAAAGTCAGTCAAAATAAGGTAGACATGTAATAAGCGCAAAAGCATCTTGCATAGAAACAACCAACACAAAAACGAATGGTTTACAAGGTCGAAAGATGAGAGATTAGTCAATCAATCAGTCAGTCAGTTACAACGTAGAACTTCCTACGAAAGTACATCAGTTCAAGTTGTTATACCACGTCAGCACAGAGACGCATTTGTCTGTTTAAATTCAATAGGGGTAGCGATAGATAATAGAAATATTAGCAGAAATGGAGTCGATTAGGGCTCGAAGACATTATTCGAGAAGTATAGTTCAGTGAGATAAATTTAGAAAGTGAAAGATAGAGATGATGACGAATTCAGAAGATTAGAATTTAAGAGAACAATAAGAGTGGATGCAGCTGCGCCATTGCAAACGATTCTGAGCCATGTCATTCAAGGTCGCTAACCATCAGGTACTATCGTCTCGCGGACCCCAAGCAGATATTCTACATCTATCAAAATGACTCAAGGAGAATGGATTGGTTAAATTATCCAAAGGCTCGGGACAAACATGTGGGCTCAACATAAAAGTATATGCATATATAGAATACAGCTAGCGGTGGAATCTACCAGGACGATTGTTTCGCCCTATTTCGCAACTTATCATCTCAATATATACCCGCCTCATCCTACAGTTGACGTTCGCTCCACCTCTCACAATCATTGCACAAACGAATAGCTTTCTAAACTCACTAGTTAAATTTTAAAACCTGATATCAACGACAAATGCATATCGGATTAACACTTCTAATCACAATCTAAATTAGGCTTCTTATTAAAAATCAACTTACATGAAATTCCGACAGAAAATAATTATCCACTCCAATTTTTCGCATTTCCTCTGTTTCTTCTGTTACTGTTGTCGTATGAGTCATGTTTACATTGATTAGTGAATTCAATCGATCCTCTCTTGGTATGTATTGATTTTGTGAATAATTCGATAAATGTGTATCATATTGATAATGATCATGATGAATATCATTGTGCAGTTGTTGCGATTGTAGTGGTTGTGGCTGATGACCATGTTTACTTGCATTTTGATGATAGTCATAGTGTTCAACTCTTTGTAACAAACTATGATTACTATTATTATTGTTATTATTATTATAAAGATTATGACAAACTCCTATTGGAGAAAAATCATAATCAATAAAATTAGAAATGCATGGTGTTTGTAATTGGAATTCTGTTTGAACATCTCTGCCATACACATGATTTTGTGTAATTGATGATGTATTAATCTTATTCATATTTTGTAGATATGAATTTTTAAAAGAATACAAAAAAAATTTTGTGCGTGTATCAACCAACTGAACACTTGAACAATTGAACAATTGAACAGTTGAACAATTGAAGGCGGGAAAATTGAAACACACTCAAATGTATGTGTGTTTTTGTCTTGGAATAAAATAATTTTTATTAATCTAATTAATAATTTTTATAGATATAAATAGATAGATAGATAGATATTTTCTTCTTGTTATAGTAGTTAAATGCAAAATAAATGTAATCATGTATGTGCGTGTGTGCATATAAGCGGTTCAATGTTTCAATCGTCTTGTTAATTAATAGTAGTAATAATAATAATAATGATAATAATACTCTGATAGAAAGACAATACCAAGGAAAATGCAAATGATGTTGAAGCATATATATAGAAAAAACAGCAATTTCTAATCATTAATTAAATCACACACTCAATTGAAATCTTTCATAGTTTTAATTTTTCTGAAATTGAAAAGATACATTTCTAAAATGAGAAAAAAGAAAGAAAGATTGAATAAATAAAAAAATAATGTAGTTAGTATGAAAGTGAAAAAAGTGTTAAGACAAATATTTATTCAATATTTATTATTAGTAGTAATGTTAAAACTTGGTACAAAGAGTCATTTAAAATATGTAGACGGAGATGTGCGGAGCTTCCTGAAGCAGTTTAAGGCCGTAGCGGAGCTGGTGTGTGTGAAGGAGCCGAAATCAGCAGCTGGGGACGCTGCTGAGAGGTAGGGCAAAGGCCGTAGATGACAGCTTGGACGGTGCTGGCTGGAAGACGGCGTGGGAGACGGTCACCGGGCGGCTGATGACGGAGTTCGACAGCACAATGGACAGGGAGGAGGCGCTGCAGAGGTTCCGGTTGGCGAGGTTGTCTGTCCCACTGGTGCTGGCTGTGGAGCTCACGATGTTGCTGCACCATGCGCTGCCGTGTGTGGATGGGGAGTCGGGGGCACAGTTGTTGGCGTCGCAATTTATCGAGAGTGTGCCTGCCGCCGTGTCCCAGCAGCGGGAACTAGTAAACGCTACACGTTGGATAGATGCCGTATCCATTCCAGACCAGCGGGCAAGAACAATGACCGAAGTGGTAATCCGGCATATTGTAGCGTGTCACGGAATACGGAAGGTGATATTAACTGACCAGGGTCCCTGTTTTGAAAGTGACGAGTTTAAAGCCCGTCTAAAGCAGTTTGGCATCAAGAGGATACGAACTACACCGTATCATCCGCAGATAAACGGGCTTACAGAGAGAAACAGCCGGATGTTAAAAGAATGGTTAGCATCTAAAGGAGGAGACTGGGAGAAAGAGTTACCATTGATTTTGCTGATCCCAAAGTGTGAAGGACCGTACGTTATCACGGAGAGACGCGGCGCGGTTTACACGATCCGGAGAGAAGACAAGCAGAAGCGCGTAAATGCTAGTCAACTGCAGAGATGGTTTCAAGATTATCAAGTGTATGAGTCACGAAAAGCACCAAAGATGACAACGGTACGGCAATCAGAAAGACTATGACGACAGCTTATTAAAGGGGGGACGAGTGTGGTGCGCGCTACTTATAAGTAGTATATGACGCGAGTGTAAACGTAATGTCTGGCAGCAGAAGATGGGGGAAGATCAAGAAAGGAAGAGTGGGAACACAATGGAATTTGTATGAAACGCATGAATAGTGAAATGTCAGACAATCGATTGATGATGGATTGAAGATTTGCAAATTAACCGTTTACGATATGGTTTTCCTATTTTACTGAGTAACTCTGTAATTTGCGCTAAATACAATTCGGTTGCCCTTACCTGTGTTCTCCTTCACTACAGTCCTCTCAGTTCAGTAAATAAAAGCCCCATCAAGAGAAGGCAGTGAGCAGGACTTTTGTAGCTATATAAGAGCGTTTCAGGAGAGAGAAAGTAGATCCTCTCTACTCTCAGCTGTATCAGAGTATTTGGAGGTATTTTTATACAAAAGGGAACTCTACGATAGCTGCTTTTAGTGTAGTTTATTAGCATTCAGTGCTATACAACTCAGGATTAAACAGTAAAGTTTATATTCTAACTGCTAGTTTACTGAAAGCAAATCAAATTTGACTAGTTTCATTTTCAAACATAAAACATATTCAAAGTTCTAGTAGATGTCAACTAATTAACCAAATCTCAGAATAACTTATTGATACAGATTCTGTCATTAGATAAATAAAAGTTATCAGAATTTCGCTTGAAAGGAAAACACCTATATAATCAGTCAATTATGAACAAGGCGATCTTTGATATGCTTTTAGGGATATGAAGGTGGTTGAAACTTCTCAGTTCGTCACATTGTGAAAGGAAACTTTTAGAGATATTCTAAAAGAAAGTTGGCAATGACCTGAACACGTGATCACTGTACTCAAGTGTTCGGGAAGTTTAGAAAACCGTAAATCTAAAATAAGGCAATGAATGAATTCGTCTACTACATTGTAAAAGATTTGGAAGTATATCGCTCAGTGTTTTCACTCACTGAGTGAGATCTTTGAAGGAGCTTTAATCAGGTGGTGGTCTGTGTATCTAACAAGATGACTCAGTCTAATTGTCAAACCAAAGCATAGCACAAATCTGTGGAGTTACTGACAAATGGACTGAGTCATGTTGGTCAGTGTACACTACCTGGTTGGGGTCCACGAGACAGCGGTAACCGATGGTTAGAGACTTTGAATGACATGGCTCAAAATCGTTTGCAATAAGGCAGATTTATCCATTCTTTGTGTTCTCTCAAATTCTAGTCTTCTGAATTCCTCATGAACTCCATCTTTCTCTTCTTAAATTTATTTCTCTGGTTTATACTCCTTGAATACCATGTTGAAACCCTAATCTTTCTGATTACTGGGCATACTTCTACTACTTGTAGCTCAGGTGGATGATTGTGGTGGTGTCTCTATCTGAAGTTCGTGCTGATGATGTTGTTCAGAAGAACAATGAAAGCTCCACAACCAAAACAACCAGCTCAGAGAACAAGACACCACCACAATACTTCTACTACATCTACCACCATGGCTTTGGAATTGACAGTTGCATCTTCGTGCTAACGTGATACGGTAACTTGAACTGATTTACGTTCGTACCAAGTTCAGTGTTGTCGGTGACTGACTGAATTTCATGAACTTATGTAATATTTTGGATTAACTATCTTTAACTTTCTTGAAAATTTATTCCTATACCAGTAAACATGACACATCGAATCTGGTGGTAGTTGAACATTTTTTATCACATATTTTAACCACTTCAAATGATAAAGATCCACTACCTGGTCGATCAATTTTTTGATCCGTGCCTCCCAGTACCTCACCTATTCTTATCTTTGTAATATTCAATTGGTGACCTCAATATTTTGAGATTGTAGAGACATTTTGTAGCTCAGGAGGATGACTGTGATGGAATTCTGTTCTCTGAGCTGATGATATTGCTCATGGAGATCAACAAAAGTTCCATAACCAAAACATCCAGCTCAGAGAACGAAACTCCGTCACAATGACCTCGACATACACGATTTATTCTTTGAAGGTAGTATACCGAAATTCTACTCACTGTTTAAGAGCAATTTTAAGGCACCCATTCTGTGTACGGATTCCGTGGATGATATTTACTAACTAATATTTGGAATCAGGGTACTTTTTTCCAAAACCCAGACGATACAACGCAAATCGGTTGAAAACCTCATTTATAACTGGTGATCACAGTGAACATCCAGGGCCATGAATAAACATCACGTCGAACTAACTGGAAAACAAAGGTCAGAGCATAGTTCATGCGAGATTTCTACTAAGCCGCCTATGCTTCACGAGAGGTCACAGACGTAAATGCAAGTTAAGTAAATACTATAACCACTACATGGAAAACGTTTACAAACTGTTCTTTTTATCGATTTTTACGTGATTTGATTTTTGCTAACTCACTGCATTTTGTATTGATCGATTACTGACACGTCATATGACATAATGAGAGAAACATGATTTACTTCAGATTGTTTAAGATTTTTGGTTACATAATCATTGACGTTCGTTATTTTCAAACAACCGATGATACACTTCCGTTCAGTTGATCTTTTCAAAGAAAAATGAATCTTTTAGTTTGGAACTGATTGTTAGATTGTTTTCAGTTGCCTTTTCATATTTTATTAACAAGATCAATTAGAGTACAATAGTTTTATGTGTCTACTCAATCAATTCACATTTTTTTGCGAATATTCTAATATCAGACTGGACAGAAATCTATATTTCATGAAATAAAATCATTAATTTGGATAAGTCATTTCCCATCGGTCTATGCGAGACAAACATGGAATACTGAGAGGCGTTGGGTGGTTGTTTTATCCAACTGAAGGACTACTCATTAGTGAGCATCTACGAACCCACAACAAGATATGATAGGTTTATCTGTGTCCTACTACGACACCTGTATACTCAGGTCATGCTTCATTCCAAAGTAAAACTTAAATAGAAAGAACTCATCAAGTTTGTATGAGCGGCCAAAAGGAACATGGCATAAACCCATGAAGCCATTGACAACTGGACTGAGCCATGTTAGTAGATGTGAACTATGCTTGGTCGGGGTACACGATACAATCGTATCCGTTGGTTACATGGCCAGCGAGAGAAGAGGATATCTGTAGCTTATAAGTATTCGATCATAGATGTCTTCGAAGCATTGCTCGTATATCCTGGGACAACCAAGTAAGTACCGCTTTAGTCAGGAACCGAGTACTAGGTAAGGATGGCAGATCAGTAGATGAATTATTGAATTTTCATCAGTTGAGGTGGGTGGGACATGTTTTATGTATGGCTAACCACCGACTGCCCCAACGAGCTATGTTTTGCAGTGTAGGAGTAGATTGGAAGAAAGTTAGGGGTGGCCAAACCAAAACATGGCAGAAATCCATGAAGTCACTGACAAGTGGACTGAGTCATGTTGGTAGGTGTCGACTACCTGGTTGGGGTCCTCGAGATGACAGTCACCGATGGTTAGAGGCCTTGAACGACATGGCTCAGAATCGTTTGTGATCGCTCAGTTGCATTCACTCTTTGTGTTCTCTCAAATCCTAATCTTCCAAAATTTCCTCATCAACTCTATCTTTCTCTTTCTACAGTTACTTCATTGAATAATTTCTTCGAACTCTAATCTTCTCCATAACCGCTGATCCGTCTACTATTTCTGTCACTACTGAAGTTGAACTGACAATTGAGTCTTTGTGCTCATGCTGTATGGCAACTTCAACTGATGTATGTACGTACGTACGAAATTCTACGTTGTAGCTGACTGACTAACTGACTAACAAGCATGTTTTACGCCCCTAAATTTCCTGGTACAGCTGAGAGTATGAAGAGTCCACTCTCTCACTCCAAATGCTCTCATATAGACACATGTCTATAGACACTGCCACAAATGTCCTACTTGTTACCTTCTCATAGCTGGGATGTTGCTTACAAAATTGAGAGGACGAAAAGCGAGCATCTGGTTTTTACGGAAGGGTTAGACTAGGGAAGTCGGAAAACCCTGATTCCAAGCTGATGATTCACAATAACTCCAGGATCCCGATACAACAAACAGTCTGATGGCCTATCGTTGGTTACCGATTACCACGAGACCGCATTTCCTACCGTTCCTTCACTGCATTGTGGATTAAACCTCCTGGTCAAAGGACCCTACCCATTAAAAGCAACGAACTGTTTTGGTTCTGGTCATGCCAGCCCACTTACAAATTCAATAAGTTGTGTGTCGTGCTCCTTTGTACCGATAATCATGTGTTTAAATACACAAACAAATCAATAAATCAGATTTTATAATCAAATCAATCGATTTCCTATTTTCAATTCGTATTTTACATTGAACTGCAGTATTTTATTCAATTGTCAAATGAATTTTGCTGACCCATTTTATTATTATTATTATTCAGTATGGCCTATTTAAGAATGACGGAATATCAATAATCCGCTGAGTGTTTAAATTAACCTCAAAAAAAATCAATAACACAACAGTTAGGGTTAGGTTTGTATGTCACACATTTAATGTTCATTCAGTCGATTTTTTGTAAAAACTAGCTATTATCAAACACTACGGGGTAGTGAAGATTGTTAAGTTTTTTTTGAAACCATGAATCGATCAATGTTAGACCACCATTAGAAATCTGGAAGCACTCAATGACGGCCGTTTCGTCCTGATATGGGACTCATCAGCAGTGTGCATCCACGACTCCTGCACCCCGCAGGATTCGAACCCAGGACCTTCGGTATTGTAGGCGAACGCCTAACCATCGGACCACTGAGCCGGTATCTAACGGTGTTAATGTCTAACTTGATCAATTCACGGAGTTGCGCAACCTCATACACAGTCTTCGGTAGTTACTGTCTACACCCGAACAGGCTGAACTTCACTGGTCACGTCTTCCCAGTAGAACTCGGAGAAGATTCCTCACGAAGCTAGTCACTAGTGAGCACAGGTAATTTGCATTAGGGGGTTGTGAAGATTGTTAAGTTACACATTTTTGAAACCATGAATCAATCAATGTTAGACCACCATTAGAAACCTGGAAGCACTGAAACACGGCTGTTTCGTCTTTGTATGGGACTCAAGCAAAATATAAAAATTTATAAATGAATACCAACTACTTCTAAGTCAGTCAGTTAGTCAGTTACAACGTAGAACTTCGGACATACCCACACCAGTTCAAGTTGTTATACTATATTAGCACACAGAGATCGGATTGTCGCTTCAAATAACATAGTAGTAGAGAGGTAGTGGAAGTAAGAGAAGTAATCAGAAAGGTTAGGGTTTGAAGATACTATTCAAAGAGTATATAATTCACTGAAATATATTTGAGAAGAGAAAGATGAAGCTCATGAGAAATTCAGACAGTTAGAATTTGAGAGAACACAAAGAATGGAAATATCTGCACCTTTGTAGACGATTTTGAGTCATATCATTCAAGGTCTATAACCATTGGTTACTGTTGTCTCGCCGAAGACGACCAGGTAGTGTACATCTAGCGACTTGACTCAGCGGAGTTGTCAGTGACTTCATGGATTTTCGGCATGTTTTAGTTTAGTCGCCCATAACTTTCTTCCGACCTAATCCTACATAAAAAAACGCTGCTCGTCAAGGCAGTCAGTGATTCGACAATTGTAACACATGTACCAAACCAACTA
This sequence comes from Schistosoma turkestanicum, assembly GCA_944470395.2. Taxonomy (NCBI): domain Eukaryota; kingdom Metazoa; phylum Platyhelminthes; class Trematoda; order Strigeidida; family Schistosomatidae; genus Schistosoma; species Schistosoma turkestanicum. Next base: position 74,726,420 of record OX103979.1, on the reverse strand, counting down.
ATCGCATTGAATAAGAATCAACTACAGTATATCATAGTATTGATAGAATGTGCCTGGAAGTAAAATCTAAGTTAGGCGTTTCCTCTGATGTAGCGCTCGTCAGCTGGACTTGCCTGAACCTCACAGCTGATGTTCACTTCAAGACCATTTAACTTAGTACCGCTAGCTTCAAACGCCATCGCTTTATCCACTTAACTGCTTAGTCGAGATAGTCACTAATCAAATATCAGTCAAAATATCAACAACGTGATAGTCTAAACCATTTCAAACTGATTTAAATCTCCTGCCTATTACATAAGTCATTGGCTATCTAAACTTTATAGCTCAGTACATAATGCAATGTCGTTTGAAACATCAGGTGTTGAGTTCGAGTCCCAGGGTGAATATCAACTGTAATATCCAAGTACATCTAGCTGATGAGTTCGAATTAAGACGAAAAGCGCGTCCTGAATTCCACTTCCAACCATCATTCATTTCTGCTAATCATGCTTGTAACCTAAACTGCCAATATCGAGGCGATGTGCACAAGATGCACATATGTGGTTAATGAGACTGATCAATTGCAGTCATGAACGTCAGTAGGAAAATTCAGCCAACCAATTTAAGAATAAATAATATTGATTGAATAACTTAATCGCCTATAATCAACTCAAAACTTTATAACTTATTAATTTTACTCTCTAGCTATTACGCTTATTTTTAATCGATCAAGAAAATAACTACAGTTTGTAGGATCAGTGAAATGTCAAATCATCCAACACGTTGATCAATGAATGTCATACAGTGTATCGATCCTCGGTGGTGTCAAGAACAACCAAAGCGCATCAATCTATCGTGCGTCTTATGGACAAGCACATGTGGCAATGGTCCCATCTTGGTGAAGAGGAATAATTAGCTTCGTTATATATGAGCATGTCAATTTCTGTTACTTACTTACACCTGTTGCCATTTAATGCAGCATAAGCCGCCAACCAGCGGATAATTTTTCCGGTCAGTACATATTTTCAGCCAGTTGGATTTCTATAGGATAGAGTCGCAAAACCAATGCCCGACAATCCTGTCTTATCCGAGCTCGGGAGCGGCAGTAAGAACCTAGAATGGTTCCAGGCGGAGTTTATCATCTTCTATACGAATTTTCAATTAAAAATATTATTGATTTTTGCAAGCAGTTGGTGAAGAGAGTCGCTAACGAAATAAAATCGATTCGCATTATATTCCGTTCTAAATTCTGTTTTTAATCTCTCTTCAAGATTAAAAAAAAGGAACTCAGTGTATCGAATTAAAACGACACATCTCCACACTTAAATTAAAAAAAGTATCATTTCTGTACTGTCTTATGTAAAAATCTTATTTGAGTACTATTGTAGTGAACGAGAACGCAGGTGGGGCAACCAGATTGTATTTATCGAAAATTACAGAGTTACTCAGTAAAATTGGAAAACATATCGTAAATCGTTCATTTGCAAAATATCAGTTCATCATATCGAACTGGACTGTTCCTGTTGCAAAACATCAATCCATTGTCACTACTATTCATGCGTTTCATACGAATTCCATTGTTTTCTAACTCTTCCTTTCTTGATCTTCCCCCATCTTCTGCTGCCAGACATTAGGGTGACACTCACGTCATATACTACTTATAAGTAGCTCACACCACACTAAGACCACTTGATTAACTGCGGCTGATGAAATCGTCTCATGTAGATATAAGAAGCTTATAAAAAGTTTTACAATTTCCCTGTAGAATAGTTAGTATACCTATGTGGTAGATCACTCTGTTTATTATTTTTCGTTAACTATAAAAGTATATGACATGAAAAATTGCCAGTTTATTCCATCATAAATGTCATCTAAGTATTAATTCTAAGGTTTAATATTTAAGTTCTAGAAAGCGTTGGCATATAGTAGTCTATTGAACACATGAATATTCATTAAAACTAAAATGTCTGTAAGGTTCATTTTTCGAAGGTTTTGTTTGTGAAATTCCCTCCATCGATACATTTGTAATATGTCCTTATTGATTCCTGCAGTTCTGCATTTTGTTAGTCCGTTAGATTCTATTTCGGAGATGATAATATTTGTATTTCCGCATAGTTTCCATTTCTTCTGCCCTCATTGAGTTTCTATGTTTCTTTCTGAACTGCATTATGTTGTTTAAATTGATACTTAGTCATGGCGACAGCCATATTGATTTGTTCCTCCTTTGATTGGATTGCTTGCATGGACTGACATTGTGCATTTTGATTGTGAATTGAAGCACTCTTCCAGAATAGGAAACACTTTATGTTATAGGGCAACCAGATATTATCTGTCAAACGAATCTGATCTATCCAGGAGGGATAGAATATCATTCATTTGTTGCTGTTGGTTTGATTAACTGAACAATCGTCGGTGGAATAACTGAGCGGTAATATTTGTTTAGGTAATGATGTGTATATTTATATTTATGGTGAATATTAGAATCGTTAATTACTCAAATCACTTGTTTTTGGTTTTAAGACGCGTATCTAAACTACCTGGATAGTTATTCCCCAGTCCCAACCTCATTTTGGATCCTACATGTTGGAGATATTCATTATACTAGTAATTAGCATAGAGCTCATTTAGAAAAGAGAAAACATCAAATCACTTTTTCTGCTTTGTTCAAATGTCAATAATTTCAAGAATCGACATCTTGTTTTAGTTTAACTACATGCAACTTTCTTCAAGTTTATTTCTACATCAACAAACAAAAGACGTGGAAATAGGTGGCACTTAGTCATATGTAATACCTATCTCAATCACCTTAGTTGATGAAGCTTCAAGGCAGAATTACTCGCTCAGTAGTCCCAATCTAATCTGACATTAAAAGTCAGTCATTTACAATATAGAACTTTGTACGTACGTACATACATCAATTCCGCGACATCTATGATCGAAAACCAACAATCTTCACATATATCTTGTACTCTGACTGGCCATGTTTCGCAACCATAAAGTAGAGCGAGGTAAAGTGTTTCGCAATACACTCGTCCTTTGGTTAGCGGACGGATATCTCACTTACGCCTAACGTGACACAAGTTAGAAAAAGCCAGTCAAACCTTCTGTATCCGTGCTGAGATTTCGTCAGTCACCAGACCATCAGCACTGATGAAGCTGGAGTTTAAACCTGTCAGTTATCTACCGAATACAACAGGTACGGTTTCACAAAATCCTTAGATTGATCAGAGTTCAACATCAACAATGTTATATGCCAGCCGACCCAGTGGTCCAGAGGTTAAGCATTCATGCACAAGACCTAGAGTCCTGGGTTCGATTCCTGAAAGTAGCAGGAATCGTGGATCTGCACCACTGATGACTAGTTCCATACCAAGATGAAACGGCCTTCTTCCAATGCTTCACAATTTCAATGCATCCCTATTACTTATAATATATTTCATCCTGGCGAGTCTCATGCTAGAACAATGCAACCGTCTTATCAATAAAAAACGGTACCATAGAGATGAAACACTATACGCATAAAAATTGGCCTCTATTTAAAGCACTCAAATACAACTTTGATAACTGTCATATCATAATATACAAATAAATAAACATTTTTTGAAACCATGAGTCGATCAATGTTAGACCACCATTAGAAACCTGGAAGCACTCAATAACGGCCGTTTCGTCCTTGTATGGGACTCCTCAGCAGTGCGCATCCACGACTCCTGCGCCCCGCAGGATTTGAACCCAGGACCTTCGGTATTGTGTGCGAACGCCCTAACCGTTAGACCACTGACGAGTCCCATACCAGGACGAAAAGGCCGTCCAGTGCTTCCAGGTTTCTAATGGTGGTCTAACATTGATCGATTCATGGTTTCAAAAAATGTGTCACTTAACAATCTTCACAACCCCGTAATACAAATAAATAAAAGTAATACTTACCTTTTCAATGATGAATTATTTCTCTTCCCAATTAATTAGAATAATTTCCAAATATTGTGTGTTAGTTAATAATACTGTAAGTAAAATCAACCGCTCCCACTCTGCTGTCGATAGTAATCTGTTTTTTTAAACGTGATTGTATGCACAAAATCAATTTGATTGGAAAATACCAAACAATTTTTATGATCACTTACTCACACACATACACACACACTTTCGGATTAGTTTTGTTTGTGTAGACTGTGTTCGTTCGTAGTTAATGCGTGTCTGTGTGTGTTGGCGTTTTTTTGAGTTTTTTCTTAAATGCGATCTATCTATCTATCTATCAATTATAACAATAAGCTGAGCAAAAGCAAAGAATGCCGTAACATAGTTTCTTTCTTCAGTTGTGTTTTCTGCTGTTCTCTGATTATTATTATTTTTATCAAACAGAAAAAAAAAACACCAATCTTCTCTCTGCTATTTATCGATTGAGTACTTCAAAAATAAAAAAAAAACACTTTTGTCATAGTTTATGTATGTTATTACTAGTCGTAGTAGTAGTAGTAGTAATGGTAGTGTGATTATCGAGAGAGAGAAGCACATCCCTTTGAGTGTCTGTGAGATATCGCTGGTGTGTGTGTGCGTGATAGTGTAAAGCGCGCGCGCGCGCTCGCCTGTGTGTTTGTTTATTCACTCACTACCAATTCACGTGTCAATGTTCAATGTAAGTAATAAATAAACTGACTTTACACAATCACTCACTATATGTCTGTCTATCTAAATTGGTTAGAATCAGACATATATTTAGTTACTTGTATTCATCGTATTCATAATTCAATAATAATGATAATATTAATAATAATAATAATGACTTCTCTCTCTCTAGATTGTATCATTTACTTAGTATCTCTCAATCAAAACACTTATCCATGATTCGCTGATGTGACAACATTGATATCAGTAGTATTAGTAGTAGTAATATATGTATGTACATAATGTGCATATATTTGTGTACAATAAAAGAAGCCAGTCATGTCGTGTATTACTTAGTGCATGTTTTGTAATACTGAGTGCGTTTTGTAATTGATACAGTTTCTACTGCTACTACTGTGGTGCGCGCTACTTATAAGTAGTATATGACGTGAGTGTCAACGTAATGTCTGGCAGCAGAAGATGGGGGAAGATCAAGAAAGGAAGAGTGGGAACACAATGGAATTTGTATGAAACGCATGAATAGTGACAATGGATTGATGTTTTGCAACAGGAACAGTCCAGTTCGATATGATGAACTGATATTTTGCAAATTAATGATTTACGTTATGGTTTTCCTATTTTACTGAGTAACTAATAATAATAATAATAATAATGAGAATGTTCACGTCCATTGTTATTTGAAACCTAGATAGGTACTTGCTCAATGTATTACTTACGCCTGTTATCAACCCCCAATCAGGTATAGTCCGCCAACAATCACATTGTACAGCCTACACTATCCTGGACTTACCTTTCCAGGTCTATACAATCACTGTTCATGATTATTATGTGTTTTTTGGTCTTCCTCTTTTCCTTTAACCCTGAGGATTCCAAGTGAGGGCTTGTTAAGTGATGCAGTTTGACGATTTTCGTAATGTATATCCTATCTACTATCAGTGCTTCAGCCTAATTCCTTCCTCAAATGGAGGAAGCTTGATACAAAGAAATCTAGATAGATTAGGAAAAATTTTATAAACAATCTTGAAATTTGCCTGTAGATCAGTGAAGTGATTGGAACATTGATTAATATTCAATGTACAATTGTAGTATCAAAAAGTGTTTTTTGTTTTGGGTAAAAGATAAAAGTGTTGAAATCACAACTTGATCAATGTTAGACCACCGCTACTGATGAGTCCCATACCAGAACGAAATGGCCGTCCAATACTTTCAGGTTTCTAACAGGGATCTAACATTAGTTTCGATAGGCAGTTTGATTTGAATAAAGTCCAATCAATGTCAACGTTTGTTATTTTTAGCTAACCTATAAATCCAAATTAAATTTTTATGGTATAAGGGGCCCGAGATCTGAACACGATATGTGCTAATCCGTCAAACGGACTATTTGTATAAGAAGGCAAGAGCCCCTAAATAGTATACAAATACTGGTCCATATGTATATACTCAACCTCCTTAGAAAAGGAATTCATTTCTTGACCAATGAATAAAGTGTATTTGGTTTTTTTAGGATATTTTCTGATGGTCACTAAACGGCCTTCTCATAAGGTTACTTCTGATTGGTGGTTGTTTGTGAGTTTGAAGAAATCATAAAAATCAATATCTTATTGGTTTGTTATTGATAACTTATATTGACATAGATTCTTTTCAAAGTGTACACATTTCAAATTCCTTTTGTTTAAAAAAGTACAAATTACAAATTACAATGTATAACTTTTCACTTGTAGATTTGATTTCCAATCATCTAAAACCATCTACTTATATAAATTTTTGTAAACATACTACCATAGACCATTTCAACGTTTTAGATGATGAAAAGAACCTTTTTGAAAGTTGGATTTTAAAATGAAATCATTCTTCAATGAAAAATAATACTTTTCTATATTCAATATTGGTGAACTACTAAAGCCATCATCCGGAACACACACGTTTTTATTAACAGTTGTCTACACAATGTACACCACATTCATTAGCCAGATACCATGGTCAGCAACCTACAGTGAGGCAGAGCAAATCACATTCCAGGAGACAAGGAAATAAGGCAGAATCGCTGGTAGTGAATAGGACAAATGTTGAGAAAAGGTACCCAACTGCATCTCAAGACAAGCCCTCACTTGGAATCCTCAAGGTCAAATGAGATGAGAAAGATCAAAAAACGCATTAAGCCGAGAATTGGACACAGACATGAGGAGAATGAACAAAAATTGGATAGAACTGAAAAGGGAGGCCCACAGTGGAGTAAGTTGGTCGGTACTTACTTGAGGTGTGCCTATTTAGTGCGTGTTCTTATAGCTCGGTTTATAAATCAGAAGATGAACTCCAAGTATCGTATACGTTTATTCGAGGCACACCACAAATCGAATTGGAGAAGGCTAAGAGCCAACTCAAAGAGATAGAGTATGACTAAGAATATATAGTCAGATAAGAATAAGACAGACATATGACAAGCGAAATAGATATGCATACACATGAATAAAAGCGACGAATGATTGACAAGATCAAATGACAAGCGATACAAATCATGTGAGTTCATGGGAAAATTAAGAGATTAACATTAAAGCGAAAAGGATGAGTAAGTGCGTAAGCGTAAGCAATGCTCAGTCGTATAAGCTCATACAAAGCAGATAATAAAAAATACCAATGGTACATACAAGTTGTTGCTAAGCGAATGGCTTGGTTAAATAAATTAATCGAAAGGGCTTAACCAAGTTAGATGTAAGAGTACTGCAATATATGTGGAGGCACTACATACTTACTTACTTACTTACTCCTGTTACCCCCAATGGAGCACAGGCCCCCCCACACACCAGTTTTCGCCAACCAGCTATGTCCTAGGCTTCTCTTTCCAGTTCTTTCTAGTTTTTGTTCATTCCTCTCATATATTTCTCTATTTCTCAGCGTAGTGTGTTCTTTGGCCTTCCTTTTTTCCTTTTACCCTGAGGGTTCCATGTCTCGTGACGCAGTTAGGTGCTTTCCGCAATGTGTGTCCTATCCACCAACTCCACCGCTTCTTCCTGATTTCCTCCTCCACTGGAATCTGGTTTGTTCTCTCCCACAGTTCGTTGTTGCTGATAGTTTCTGGCCAACGAATCCGAAGTATTTTCGCATAGACAACTGTTAATAAACACTTCTATCTTCTGGATGATGGCTTTGGTAGTTCTCCATGTTTCCGCTGCATACAGTAGAACTGTCTTGACATTTGTATTGAAAATCCTGATTTTGGTTTTGTTTGAAAGTTGTTTGGAGTTCCAGATATTTTTCAACTGTAGAAATGCAGCCCCTGCTTTGACAATCCGCGCCCTCACATCTTCATCCGATCCACCTTTCTCGTCGATGATGCTGCCAAGATATGTAAAGGTGTCAACGTCCTCCAAGGTTGGTCGGTAGCCTATGCTTTATTGGGAGTCAACAAGCGTAAGTAGTTAGGGTGAGTAACAAATAACCAAGATCCAGGTCCATAGAACAAGCCATGAGAAATCCTGGTATTTCACTTGTCTACTTGAAGTTTATGCTGATGATGTTGCGTTCGAACGAACAATCAAAGCTCCAAAATCAAAATATTCAGCTCAGAAAAACAGAAACTTCATCAAAATCATCCAAATTTTCATCCACCATCTTAAATAACTTTGTCAATGATGATTTTTTAGATGGTTAAATAATCTTATTCAATCTAGACAAAGACATTCCATTTGATGAATAAAGAATTTCCAATTAATTAATGAATGATATGTAATATTAATTAAATAAGAGTAGAGAATTTTTTGTTTCAATCATGTACTTCTGGTAGTTTTTTTTAAAAAAAAATCTTGAACTTTGAAAAAAAAATTTGTTTATATTAACTATGTAAGAGAAAGAAAGTTCTTTGCAAATTTCAAAAAATTTCTACAAAAACCAATGTCATACATATTTAGTAATAATCTATCTATACTTGAATTTAACTAAAATATATATGAAGAAGGAAACGGTAGAAATCTCCTTCTACTGGAACTTCTTTGAGCCATTTGAGCAAAAATATAGTTTTGATTATGAGTATAGGGTTGAGAAGACTGAGGCAGGCGCGAAGGATTGTCTTGTGCAAATTTACACTCTTAGTCAATTAAAAATGAACATATTACAATGAATAGTCTATTTGCACACCATGTTTGAGTCGTGACTTCCAACACTCCATCCTTATTCCATTCCTGTTGTTGCTTCCTTTCCTTCCTGTTGGTACTCCATTTACTTCTTGCTTTTGCTCCATTTGCTTTGCGTTTTCCTCTTCTGACAGTGAGATTTCTTCTTTCACGTCCCTTCTTATACTACTTATATCGCTCGTATAAGTAGCACATACCACAGGGTTACGGAGATTGGAATCATAAACTGATCAATGTTAGACTAGCATTGGATACCTGAAAGCATTGGATGGGCTTTTCGTTTTATTGTCATACTGCTTATTAGTAGTGTGCATCCACTACTCACCATCAAGAACTGGAATCCAGAGTATTCGGTTTCACGTGCGAATGTATAACCTCTTGACCACTGAGTTCAACCGTGTCGGTTGTGAGGTACACACACGCACACGAAATCGATGGCAGTTGTGCAATATCTTGCATCGATTCAAGTCTGACATTAACATTGTTAGACGGCAGCTCAACGGTCAAGAGGTTGTGGATACCTACTGGTACTGTATCCTATACTAGGGCGAAACGGTCTTCTAGTACTTCCAGGTTTCCAATAGTGGTATAACATTCATCTATTCATAATTTCCGTGAAATTTTGATAATGTTCAGTTTTCATTGTTTCAACAAGTAGATTGAACTTTTGACATCCGTTCAAAATATACGCAACTGTGAAAATGGAAACACTTAAGGAACTGATAATTGATAGGTCACGTAGTTATCACTAATGATATGTTTGTCTTTATTCTCAGTGATCACCAAAGATACATAATGACCATCACTCTAAGTACCTAAACATTCTTCTACATACTGTGTTGAGATGTACGTGAGAAATACATTATGTTGTCTGACAAAAATTATGTCATCAGTTTATTAAAATGTTATCCATGAACGGTGATTGATTGATGTTACTTCAAGAATGGCTTCCGTCAGCACCTGAACTAGTGATAGGCAGTGAAGTAGTCGAACGTGTAGACCATTTCACTTATCTTGGCCTGGTGACTGACGAAATCTCAGCACGGATACGGAAAGCTCGATTGGCTTTTATCAGTTTACGTCACTTATCGCGTAGGCGGTATATCCGTTTGTTAACTATAGGACTAGTGAACTGAGCAGCAGTTCACCCTGTTCTACCATATGGATGCGAAATATAGCCAGTCAGAGTAGAAGATATTCGTAGGTTACCGGTTTTCGATCATAGGTGCCTTCGAAGCATTGCTCGTGTATCGTGGGACAACGGAGTAAGCAATACTGTCGTTAAGGAAAGATTACTAGGTAGGGACGGCAGATCAATAGAAGAAGTAGTGAAATTTCATCAGTTGAGGTTGTTATGTCATGTGTTATCTATGCCTAACCACCGACTGCCTCGACCAGCTATGTTTTGTGTTACAGGAGTAGGTTGGAAGAAAGCTAGGGGTGGCCAAAACAAAACATGACACAAATCCGTGAAGTCACTGACAAGTGGACTGAGTCATGTTGGTAAATGCAGACTACCTGGTTAGGGTCCGCGAGACTTTGAATTACATGGCTCAAAATCGTTTTCAATGGAGCAGGTGCATCCACTCGTTGTGTTCTATGAAATTCTAATCTTCGTCATCACCTCCATGTTTCTGTTTCTAAAGTTATCTTCGAACCCTAATCTTCTCCATTACCAGTAATACTTCTACTATCTCTAACACTATGGTGTTTGAACTGACAATTGTGTCTCTGTACTAATGTGGTATGGCAACCTGAACTTATGCACTTATGTACGAAGTTCTACGTCGCAACTTACAGAGTGACTGATTGAATAAAAGGATCATTTCGTTAAATAGTAATTGATCTCTTATCAAAGGAAAATGTTGGTTTCACCTGTTCGACACTATATTTTAAACGATTTTCATTGAAGAGTTATGGAATGGCGCACTGGCGCCGGTGCATTTATTCTCTGTGTTCTCTCAAATCCTAATCTTCTGGATTCTTCAACACCTCTAGTTTTGACTTTCTAAACTTTTCTCATTTAATCATACTTCTTGAATAATATCTTCTATTCCTAACCTCTCCGATTACTTCTAATACCTTTACTACCTCTTCTACTATTGGATTTGAATTGACAATTACATCTCTGTGTTCTAATGTAGTGGTATGGCGACATGAACTGATGTACTTACGTACGAAGTTCTACGTTGCAATTGACTGACTGACTATGGAAATTATTGAGTTTCATTTAAATCGTGGAATCGATCATTGTTAGACTACTATTAGAAACCTATTATGGGTCTCTACTTATCACCAGTGCATATATACGAATGCAGCTCACGGGAATCGAACCCAGGTCTTGTGCATGAACGCTTAACCTCTTGTCCACTGAGTCTTCATCTAACGGTGTTAATGTCTAATTTTAATCAATTCAAGGTGTTGCACAACTTCACCCATTGTCCTCAGTAGGTAAATGCCTACATTCAACATGGACTGAACTCCACTGGTCACAGTTTCTCACTAGAACTTCAGAAATAATATCACTAATGAGCTCACAACAATCTCCATAACTCTCAATTATTCAAAATCATGAAAATGTGATCACTAATTTCAATTTAATGCACAGACTAGACTTTAATCGAGCACTTTTTTCAAAAGAAAAACAAAAACCCCATTGTCTATTTCCACATTTCGTACACACACACACATAAACCTTGATTGATTATGAGGAAATTATTTTCAAAAACTCGTCACCATACATACATACATACGTAGTCTAAAAAACACGAAAGGAACCCAAACCAAACCAAAATGAACTAACTATTCACTTCTCTACTTATTGATTGACTTTTTATAGTTTAGTAAACTTTCTTCAATTTACGTGTAGCAAGCATTCTTTACAGTCATGTTGTTTAGAAAATAGTTTCATGTTATATAGTAAGTGAGTAAGTAAATAAATGAGTGACTAAATACTATTTATTTACAAACTGGAAGAATGTGACCAAACATTTGACCTTTGTGTACATTTATTTATTGTGGTTTAACTTCAGCTGTATTCATTCACATACATATTTATATATCTGTGTATTTGAATGATATAGAGTAGTGAAGTAATCTATAGAATTGTAAATAATAATAAGAATATATCACATTAGTTAATAGTGTTATTTACTACTTACAGATAGATGAGTAGTGTTATCGATGAATGATAATAATCTGTCATAGTGTGGTGTGTGCTACTTATACGAACGATATAAGTAGTATAAGAAGGGACGTGAAAGAAGAAGTCTCACGGTCAGAAGAGGAAAATGGAAAGCAAATGGAGCAAAAGCAAGAAGTAAATGGAGTACCAACAGGAAGGAAAGGAAGCAACAGCAGGAATGGAAGAAGGATGGAGCGTTGGAAGTCACGACTCAAAGATGGTGTGCAAATAGAGTGGTGTTCAATGTAATGTTGTCGTTTTTAATTGACTAAGAGTGTAAATTTGTGTGTTCAATATTGTTAATGATAATAGGACTTGTAAAATGTGCGAACACCTGGAATTAAGCAACGATCTCTTATATATATATATATATATATATATATATATTTCGACCACAAGTGTAAGAGATCGTTGCTTATTTCCAGGTGTTCGCATATTTTACAATTCCTATTATCATTAACAAGATCCCTAGAATGATCAAAGTTAGACAATGACGCCGTTGGATGCCGGCTGATCCAGTAGTACAGAGGTTAGGGGTTCACGCGCAAGACCGGAGGCGGTGGGTTTGGATCCTGCAACCATTAGGAGTCATTGATGCTCACTGCTGATAAGTATTCTCATACCAGGACGATACGGCTTTCAGGATCCAAACTGTGGTTTGGAATGAGGAATAGCTGTCTAGGTAATTTTGATAGGCGCCTTGACATCAAAACAAGTGATTTGGGCAGATGATGGTTCTAATATTCATCATAAATATAAATATATATCATTAGTTAAACAAATATTACCACTCAGTTATTCCACTGACAATTGTTCAGTTGATCAAATCAACAGCAACAAATTATTGATATTCTATCTCTCCTGGATATATCAGATTCATTTGACAGATAATAATTGGTCGCTTTATAACACAGAGTGTTTCCAGTTCTGGAAGAATGCTCCAATTCACAATCAAAATGCACAATTCACAGTCCAAGCAAGCAACACAATCAAAAAGAGGAACAAATGAATATGGCTGTCGCCATAACTAAGTATCAGCTTAAACAACATAAATGCAGTTCCGAAAGAAACATAGAAACTCAGTAAAGGCAAAAGGAATATAAACTATATTAAAATACTAATATTATCATCTCAAATGGAATCGAACAGAGTAACAAGATGTACAACTGAAGGAATCTATAAGAACAAATTACAAATGTATTATACATGGAGGGATTTTCACAAACAAAGCCTTCAAAAATGGATCTTACGTGGCCGTTTTTCAATGTTTCCAGGTTTCTTCTAATAGTGGTCTAACAATGATTGATTGATGATTTTAGTGTGTGGAAACACTGATCTACATAAGTTTAACGGAAAAATATCCAGGAACGAAAAAGATCATTCTCCTGAAAACATATGACTAAAATATTACCTAGTAGATTATCAGCATAACGCAGTTAAAGTCAATAAACAATAAACTCCATTTTTACTGAACTGTTTATCATCTTGTAGTTAACTGATGCTCCTATAGAGCCAAAAGGAGTTGTACTAAGCCTTGGGACAAATTAGCCAACCTATTCTTGCTCAGTTCTTCACATATCTTCTGACCTTGCCAATTATCACTTATATCTTAGTTGTTTCTATTCGAATCTGTGTGTGCACCGTTGATTTCGCTTATTACATGTCTACCTTATCTTGACAGACTAAAAATGTGGTGCGCGCTACTTATAAGTAGTATGTGACGCGAGTCTAAACGTAATGTCTGGTAGCAGAAAATGGGGGAAGATCAAGAAAGGAAGAGTGGGAACACAATGGGATTCGTATGAGACGCATGAACAGTGAAATGTCAGACAATCGATTGATGTTTGCAACAGGAACAGTCTAGTTCGATTTGATGGATTGATATTTTGCAAATTAACGATTTACGATATGGTTTTCCTATTTTACCAATCAACTCTGTAATTTGCGATAAATACAATTCGGTTGCCCTCACCTGTGTTCTTCTTCACTACAAAAGTACTTAGTCATGCGTTATCACACGGAGTTGGCTCGCCGACCTTCTCCGCTTCACTTCGCTTTGCTTTCAATCTTCGTATTCTCATGTCTGTCTGCTTAAAATAAACTCATCCAACCGAATCCGTATTCGGTTTCTTATTACCGCTGTCGTGCAAAAGAGGTTCCAATGAAAATTCTTAAAAGTTAAAATACTAGCCACAAATCAATATAGTCCAAGAACAAATTTATACCGAAATTTCTCAGACTAATATAGTTAAAACTAGTTGGTAGTCCCAACTTGCCTATATAATCATTTGTAAAACTGTTAGTTATAACGAACAGTATACTTCAGTTGCGGAGGATTGATTATCCTGTTCAAATAAAATATTTTCATTTCCAAATTTCCGCATTTCCGTTCATTCTTCTCCTTTAGAAAATAAACACTTTACCATGTTTCTCACAAGATCCTTCGTAAGCTATTACTTTTTGAAACTGCTCATTTATTTTGAATGGTTAAGGAGTCTTTGTTAAGTTGTTCCCAATTCAGTCTTATTGGTTAGTAATATTTTCCCCTAAAATGACAATAGGGTTGCCTTCTGATTCCACTGGAAGTGTTCGTTTCTTCCGATTTAATTTTTATTCAGAAGATGTATATGATTGTTACGCCTGCACGTAAACAAGTGATTTTGATATGCTTGAACTATTACTAGTTTACCTAGTCGGGAAACGAGAGAGAGGATCGAGGATCCGGAGACACGACATGCTATTCAAATCCGATTATCCCAACCCACATACTGATTAAAAATAAGAAGACTCGATATGAAGTATTCTACAAGCATCCAGAAAGTACGAGGCCCTAGTTCAGAAGAGAATCAGGATCCCGGACTAGGGATCCGGGACCTGGTCCTGGTCCCGGTCATAATGCGATACAGATAATGCGTATTTATACATTTCGGTCGGATAGGAAACAGCATCGAAGTCTGTGACATTGGCAGTTAAGACGACCAATAAGAAACAACATTTGAAGTGACATTGATAGTCAGGACAACCAATAAGAAACAACATTGGAACACGTGACATTGATATCTAGGACGACCATAAAATTGATCAGTAGGAATTAATGAATAGGAAATGAACAGTAATCCTCTTAGGATATTGGATGAATATCCTAACAATGATATCTGAAAAATTTATGATTGGTAGGGACGTAAATGGATTGTTTTTGCACATCGAAGTGGTTGGAGGAACACAATAGACAACCTTGGATATATATTATACTTCATTTAAAACTTGTTAGCAGGAATGAATGAGATGAATGTGACAAATCACACGTTATTTAAAAGTGTATCACTGAGCTTCACGCATCCATGAGTTGTTTGTACAGTTACTTACTTCTCTGAAGTTAATGCGACGTTGTTCATTTCTATTGTGCGAGAGAAAAAACCGGATCCCCACTGAGAAATGAATTAGGAAATAACGCTGGAGGTGGATAAGTCACACATAGTCCTTAGGGGATTCACAAAATAGCGTGCTAAAAAATCTATCAAACAATGACAGTAAAGGATTTCCGAGTGAGGAATGAAAGCTGTAGGTCAATTAAGCGTCTCTTGGACCCAAAACATAAAAATTCAAGGTTTCAAAAATAGATTGCCAAATTTGTACCTTTCCGAGTGTGACCTGGGGATCTAACATTCCCAACGCTCCTCCTTTTTTTATTAGCGTACGTTCCTGGGGTCGACTTGAATCTTCACTGTTGTTCGCTACAGTAAGAGGTCTAACTTCTGGAACAGGGATCAGCTTGTTATTGAGATTTTCCTCGTGGTGGGGTTGCCGGTGAGTTGAAGATATCTAGCAGGATGTCAAGGGGTAGATTTAATCATGAAGATGGGCGATCTGTTGCTAGCCTTCGGTGTACCTGCTTCCGATGGCGCCATCATTTATCGCGACCAGTTTCATATACAATCATATCTGATATGCCATTCCAGGAGAAAAATTTAGTTGTCGTGGGCGGCATTATGGGGCTTAGTTCAGACCATTTTGAAAAGGCGTCGACCACAAGTTCATGTCACCACGAAACTTCTTCGACGGCCAACCGTTGGTGACATAGCTTAGCGTCATCTTGATGATGCGGTTGTTTCTAGAAGCACTTCCTATGACTGTTGCAGACACCTACAATCCCCGTATTGCGGTTGTCAGATAATATTCCGCATGTTCTTCCACTGACAGAGATGCGATTACCATGTTTTCCTCAGCCGCCAAACGATCATTAATCAGTCGTAATAAAGCATCTACCTGACCAAATCGTTGAGTGTGTCGGTATTAAATTTCGAAATCATAACCGAAAAGTACCAAAACCCATTGCTGAAGACGATTTTCAGAATGGGCTGGAATGCGAGATTTTGAACCGTATAGTGCAAACAGAATTGTGATCTGTGAGAAGCGTGAATCTCCGACCGTACTAAAACTTATGAAAACGGTGCACAGAAACCGCAAGAACAAGCGCTGAACCTCTTTTATGTCGCGAGATCCATGTGCGGAATCCATGCATAACGGCTGTTTCTGACGCCTCTGGAAACTGATCTGAAATAACAGTTCCAAGTGTTGTTCTCCTGCAGTAGACAATTCAATGGAGCGCGAATATCATGCATCAAAGGAACGAACGCTGAACAAAAGGTAACAGGTTCCTGGAAGAAACGAAGTACTGACACGTCAATTGGAGTGGGCGCCTGATATGATCACATATAATCTACTCTTTGAAGGCCTGATCACTATTCTTCAAATTTTGTCATCTAGCACTTTGAACTACGAATGGTTTTTATAGAGACAAGCCTGCTTTCTGCCTAGTAAACTATTGAATGAATAAGTTATCTTTTGTTTTTATTATTTATGATTAACCTTATTAATTTTTTCGATTGTTGTATGAGGATCCGAGTAATGGGGAGTCAACGTATGTCTAGTTTAACATGTGGATGCCCACTAAGTGTGAATTGACAGACACAGCTTACCATTATATGTGTGATTTCCTTTCTGTTATTGATTTCTACTCTGAGTTCACTGAGTCCAGTTTGGTTTTAATTGTGTTGGGAAAATGCCCCATTGTGGCTTCCCATCAGTACAGTTTACCGAACAATGTCGATTTCTACTAGATTACTGAGTGTCAATGTACCGTTTAATTGGTCCTTGCTGAGATCATTTATGGCAACTAGTACCACAAACTCTGTGTATTAGCTGGATGAATAAGAAAAGATTATCAGATGAAATGAATTGGAATTTACTAAATACGTGTTCAGTTCATTTATCAGCAAGCCGAATACTCGGATACCCGAAGATCTGCTCAAGATGGTATTCTTCGCTTCGACAAAGATACAATTCACGGTTTAAGTCCTCGATTGCCTGTTCAGAGTAACCTCGTGGATTGTATATGTACCTACTTCATTATGTGAAAATGTTTTTCGAGGTAAATTTGCTTGTATGGATGCATCGTAGATATTCATGAGAGTATACTTGATTTGTAAATAGCCTGTAGCTTGTAGAGTTAAGTATCAGTCAGTTATTTCGGATTGTTCGCGTAATCGGTCTGATAAACGAATCATATATATGGTCAGAATTTTATATTTGTTATAAAATCCTCTTTCAGCACTTAAGAGAGGGAAACTTTATTGAACTTTGGACACATTGGTTTTTTCTGTAATGTAAGGTTTTCGTCATTTATTATATAAATGCGATGAGCACTAATGCAATATCCAGGCTGTAAAAGATAATGGATACACATTCTGGTGCAAATCTATCAAGAACCACTATGTGTACTGTAAGATCCATTTTGAAGGCTCTGCTTGTGAAAATCCCTCCATGTATATATTTGTAATATGTCCTTGTTGATTCATTCAGTTGTACATTTTGCAAATCTGTTCAATTCCATTTCGAGATGATAATATTTGTATTTTAGTATAGTTTCTATTTCTTTTGCCTTTATTGAGTTTCTATGTTTCTTTTTGAACTGCATTATGTTCGTATGCTCGTATCAAGCGCGTTCCATATGACCTTTCCCAACAAATTCACTGTTGATCTCGGCCAATCGCCAATAGAACCTATTGTGCACCTTCCTCATTTGTACTCTAATATTGAAAATGTGGCTGTATAATACTGTTTCTGTCAGTGATATGGTGTAAATATGCAATCAGAAACTGTCTCTTATACTTAATTTAACTGCTATAACTTTTACAGTAATTGTAAAAGCATTTGTGACAATTTGATCTAGCCTGTAAACTGGCGTGACTCTTGTAACTTAGTTATTTGAGAATAAATTATTATTATTATTATTATTATGTTGTTTAGGCTGATACTTAGTTATGGCGACAGCTATATTGATTTGTCCCTCGTTTGGCTGCACTGGCTGGAATTGTGCATTTTGGTTGTGAATTGGAGTATTCTCCCAGAATTGGAAACACTCTGTGTTATCATTAGAGGAATAACCGAGTGGTAATATTGTTTATGTAATTGTGTGTACTTATATTTGTGATTATTAATAGAACCGTTACTTACCCAAATCACTTGTTCTGGATTTGACATGGGCAAGACGAGCATCTTAATTGCCTCGACCGTGATTCCTCAATCTAAACCTCAGTTTGTAGAATCAAGAGTCAGCGATGAGAGTCTGCAGTTGCTCTATTTGATACACCACTGCGAGGGTAAGGCAAGAGCAGCCATTGAGTGTTGCGTCATGATGGGAGCCTCTGCTGGCTATAAGAGGGCTAAGGGAATTCTAAAACGGTTGTTCGGTCAATCGCAAGGAGAAAGGGTATATGCTTCATCTGTCTGAAGCAAGGGCGTAAGGCTATAGTGAGTCATTCAATGTCTAGCTCACATGATTTGTACCACTTGTCTTTTGATGTTGTCACTCATTCGTCGCTTGTATTAATGTGTTTGCATGCCTACTCTCTTACTACATGTCTGTTTAATTTTTGCCTGACTATAAATTCTTAGTCATGCTTTGTCTCTCGGAGTTGGCTCACTAGCCTTCTCCCCTTTGCTTCATTCATTCATTTGCCAATTCGCTCGTTTGCTTGCTTTCCAGCGCTCGCATGACTATTTTATCTTTGAGTGCTTATGGTCCGCTGTCCCATTTTTGTAGTGTGCTAAAATAAACGAAATCGACACATTGTATTTGCCTTCTGGTATATAATCGTCAGGCGTTATTTGGTGCTGATTGCCTAGACGAGCTAATTACGAGGATCAAGAACACATTGAAAATGGCCACCACAAGGCTAATGAATGTAAACTGACAAACCGTTGTAATCTTGACAAGTGAGAAAACAAACATCACGCTCTGCTACACGAGGAATTAACCGCCAAAATTTTGGATGACAAACCTGATATACAGAATTGCTGTGGATTTACTAGATCACTAAGCAGCCGAGGATGCTTAGGAATCATTCCTGTACGGTTAAGATCAGGAAAATCCGAAATAATAGGATATACTCTTTTGGATAACGGCTCTAATACAACGTTGATAAAATCAGATTGTTTGAAGTCACTCGGGCTGAAGGAGGACCAAGCGTCAGTGGTAGTTCAGACTTTAGGGGGTAACAGAACGACAACGGTTACGAATGTTACCTTTGAGGAACACTCTTTAGATTGGTCTGAACATGTTGTGAATGAAGGAGATTTCATTGCGTAAAGTATACCAGGGCATAAGCCAACGAAGTCGGCAATGAAGAACTTAGTTAAGTGGCCGCACTTAATTGATGTACCGGTAGAGAGTTTTGACTCTGAAGATGTTCTAATGGTGATTGGTTGCGATGTGCCAGAAGCGCATTGGGTGTTGGTCCAGAGGTTAGGTGGAAGAAAAAATCCACACGCTGTGAAAAGGTTGTTAAAATGGATTGTTATTTACCCTGCATGTTATCCAGAATTTAGAAAAAGAGTTGTTAATCATATTAGTAAAGTACAGACACCGGGAGACCAAATACGTAAGCCTTATGATGTAGAGCTTGTTGACGTCTATTCTAGTGACAAGTTCGTATCTGTAGAAGACAAGGTGGCAACTTCGATGATAACGATGAGGGAAGAAAGGAAAAGAGTTAGGGAACAAGAAGGATCCGATGAATGTGATTTTAGACATCCTCTAACTGTTCGAGATGTGAGTTTAAGTCGTTTAACAGGGAATTTGGATTTCGATTCGATTAAACAAATGGCGAAGGAGGGGGTGAACATAAACGAACTGGATGAAACAGGTTGGACTGTATTGCACGAAGCATGTGTGCGGAACCATCCACGTATGGTAGATTATTTGCTACGGCACAGAGCTGATCCTGGGATTGCAAACGTGAACGGTGACACAGCACTTCATATTTCTGAGCGATCAAAATGTTTGCGTATTTTTCGAGTTCTGACCCCCTGCTACCAAACCAAAACGGTGAGATACCTTTGGCTTAGTTTCATGACCCCGAATTATGCAGTTTCATCAAACAATATACTGATACTAGCCAATCACACATGATATCATTGTCTGGTTCTAAAAAGCCATCACATTTGAAAGTTCGCCAAAGTCCAGCTGATGTTTTTCAGAGTCTGAAGATGATGCTCATTCGCATTCAGGTTTGAGTATAACTAAGAATATATCTCCCCACAATACTAGTCAAAAAAGTCATAACAGTATTGGTAGTGTTAGTTGTAGAATCTTTTTTGAATGTTTTGATTTTTGGAAAATCCCTCCATGTTTATATATTTTTGTTATGACATGACGGACTCTTTCTGTTGACATTTTGGTATTTTATTTGATTCCGATTTGAGGTTTTATCATTGTATATTGTTATTATTTCTATATTTTGTACTTATATTGAAGTTTTTATGTTTGCTTCTGAACTATATATACGTTGTTTAAATTTGATCTTTAATATGGCTACAGCCATATTTGGATTGATACTGTGGCGGTTGGATTTAACATCACTTATTCCTTTTAAACTCGGATACTCCTCAGAGTAATTGGGACTTGGAAAGTGCATCAAAAGTCAGGTATTGATTTGTATTTCCATTTTTAACATAATATAGACCGCTTTCTCCTAGAATTATTGTGTTTTTGACATTGGGTTGGGAGATAGCGCGTTCGACTTGCACTTACTGGAAACAAATTGAACTGCTACGGTAGAAAATCCACTTACATTGGTGGTGTTAGTAGTGGTTTACTCTCAAAGCACGCATGCTATATATCTTCTTTCATTTTGTCAACAACCGTGGAGTGCGGAAATATCACTTTGGATAATATTAACGGTATCTGTTAGAGTTCACTATGCCAGCAATATTTTGTGATTTTCTAGTTCCATCATCTTTAGTACATCACTGGCATCATGCATAACGATGAGGCTTAGTATTTTCATAAAGGCACAAAACTACTAAGTGTTTGTGCATGTTTATGTACTGTTCGATTTCTCGACTGTATAGCACGCTACACGTGTGATGTTAAAGTAGACTTATCTTGTGTGATAGAGCGATGGTTTACCAAGTATTTGTGACAGTGATTTCCGAATTCGATACTAAAAGCCTACAAGATGCTGTAAACGGACATCGTAACACTGAACGACCTACCTTTGTCCCTCGCCATCAAGAGGTGTAGAGCTGCCATAAACGAAGACAGAATAATGCCCCCTGCAGTGAACTTGCCCTTTTATATGTAGCCAGATATCATATGTGTACCACGTTTGATGAAAGTGTACAAGTCTGCTCGAGGGTTTCGTTCGTATCAAGATGTTGTCAGCCGCTGACCGTCAAACGTCGATATTGCTTCCGATGTGAGTGTTGTCAGCATGCTGACCTAGTTAACTCCCTAGTTCAGACTAAAAAATGGTTCTTTTTATTTCTAAAGCATTTCGAATTGTTTGGGAAACAACTAAAACATTATTGGAAAACTCGAAGCATTCGGTGGAGTTCGTTACCCTAAAGTCTCAGTCAGACAGAAGCATACAAACCGAGTAATTTAGTGTGAATGGTCACTCATCAAAGGTTTTCATTGAATTAAATTCATTAAATTGAATTAAATTCTACAACGGTCCACTTCTTTTAAAATTTCTGTACTTGACGTCATACTTTGAGGCAAATCGAGTAAGACATTTGCCATTATGACTAATGTCTCGCTACCGATGTTTGCCATATTTCAGGTACCCACGTTTTAGTAGGATGACGTGAATTCACTCACGGTCCGGAAAAATTGTTCCACAGGAACTCTGTTGCATTGCATTGGAGTCTCACTGACATCAGTATTGTACCATGTGCTGATAGTAAATAAGATGTATAAACATATTAGGAAGGATAGGGTGTGTAAAACAATGTTTTCTCGTTATATTCATGATAGTAGGATGCTTTGTTGCCTGGATGAGGTAAAGAATAAGTTCTGCGACTAAGTTTATGGTTCGAGCTTTTGCGGTGCTGTCATTAGACAGATGTACTGGTTCAACATCTGGACATAGTGTGATCGCCGTTTCATGGAAACTCATTTGTTCCAGGTTATATCACGGAGAATTTTTCGTTCAGGATCGACTGTTCTGTGACATTGTAGCTGCTGGTGAAAGAAGTTTTTCCGTTCACACATATAAAGTATTGAATGATCTTCAAGACGCATCGGGTCCAAGGTAACTCCCTTGTTCATCAAGATTATTACAGCTGAGTGAAAAGATTACTTTGACTGGACGTTGCTGGAGACCTGGACCCGCTTGACACGAAGAAACAATGGAGGACAAATCAGTTAATTCAGATCGAAATGAGTCCGGAGATTGGTCAAATTATAAGTAAGCTTATGAATCAGGTTATGACTCAGATGTTTGTTTTAAATTTCTAAACTGCTGGGTCAAAGTTGTTAATCAATGATTACATTGGATGCTTCTGGCGCGAAATTTGTTGTGTTAGCTGTATACAGCATTCTTCGTCGGTACATAGTTAGTTGTCGTTAGTATCTTTCATTCGTAGATGTAAGTAGCTCCTATGTACTTACTGAATCATCGTGCCAAGCAACCTTTTCACTTGCTCAGACTGCTACAAAAACATACTTTGGTTAATATTCCTCAAAGCAACCAGTCTCCAGTTTGTAGAAAAAGCTATATACAACAACAATTTTTATGGCCTAATGTTCTATTCAGGTCGCCACTTGGTGTGTTTTGAAGGGAAAAATAGGTAATGTTCCAGTCAATTTTTTCCAATTGTTGTTAGGCGCTTTAATATAGATATCGATCTAGGTCGTTCCGACACAATGAAGGTAATTCTACGCTATATCATATTTACGTGAATCTAGGACTTGGAAATAAGATTAACAGCTGATGACGACTTATATTTTCTTTATTCCATAAGAATTACGGCAGATGAGTTTGCCAAGTATGTATTGCTCCCACTTTAAGTGTCATGTTATTTTTATAGAATTAAGCAGCAACAAGGTTTGCTCATTAATTTCAATGAGTTTGAACAAAAAGTGGCAGATTTATTACGTATTTGCTTACAAGACGAGACGACTGAGCGTCCTAAGTAAACTGCTTGTGTCTGTTAACCTACTTTAGATATGGACTCCGATTTTCCAGAAACACTGATGAAAAAGATAGTGGTTTATTACAGATAATTGAAGCCACCAATTTTAAGTATCTCCACCATTTAAGCCTCAATCTGTATGCAGCAGATGACGAAAAGCTCAAACTGTATCTAGTTAACAGTTTAAAGAAATATAAGGTACTTCCACAGATTTCATTCATATTTTAAGGCTGAAAGTGAAACAATTATTAAGCAGCTCAACCATTCTGTATCGGAGCTGACGTTATCTCTAAAATCTGCAGAAGAGGTATGTCTTTTCTTCTCTTTAACACCTTTAGGGTACGAGGTGTGTAATAAATGAGTTTGAAGCGTTCAAAATAGCATGCTCAACTAAAGAGAATAATCTTCGGGCAGAAAATGAGTTGGCTATGAAGGAGTTGCAGTCGAGACATGATGAGGTTTGACATTTTGGTAATGTTTATAAATTCCTAGGTAAGAATGAAGTTGGAGGAGTCTATTTGTAAAGAAAAAGATTTAGCCAACCAGATGCAAGAGGAGCTTCATAAAGACTTTAAAAGTCGCTTGGATTTGGCATTGAACAAGAACAAAGTGAGTATCTGACAAATTTCTTTATGGCAAATAAATTGGTTTTTTATTGGTTGAATTACACAATATGTGGTGAATGATCCGATCTTTGTCGATCTATTTTTTTAAGAAATTAACTGCGCATACAACTGATTAAAATTCTCCCAGTTGTTCATGTCAAATATTAACCCGTCTACATATTTTAGAGAAACATATTGTTTAACTAAGACACTTGAATGTAATAATTGGTAGATGAAAAGTCTTTATGATACCGAAACATTATCAAGTCGAATAACTTAAATTTATATATAATCTAGTGAAATGTATTTGATAAGAGTAAGATGAAGGCAATGATGAATTGAGGTTGGAATTTGAAGAAAAAACGCAAAGAGTGGATGTATCTGCACCACTGCAAACGATTTTGAGCCACGACATTCAGAGTCTCTAACCATCGGTTACTAACATCTCGCAGACCCCAATCAGCTAGTGTACACTTACAACATGGCACAGTCCACTTGTTAGTAATTTCACGGATATGTGCGATATTTTGGTTAGGCCGCGCTAGCTTTCTTCCAGTCTACTGCTACATAAGTTTGTAAAGTATTTGCTCGACTGTTTTCGAAAGGCTTTGTGGCTGCAGACGGAAATCCGTGTAGTAAAGTGAGGTGTGCCATTTTTATGATAGACCTTTTCAAATCCTTTCGTTCCTTGTGAGAGAGCAGCATCGCTGCAGATGCTGGCTGCTCAACTACTACAACTACTGCCACACCCCTCTACAGTCTGTAGTACGACTTCGCCCTCAGATGTTGAGTAGCTGCTATTAGGTAGATAGATATTTGGATACAACTCAAAACTTCGTACGTGCGTTCATCGGTTCGGGCTGCCATACTGCATCAGCACAGAGACGCAAATGTCAGTTCAAATCCAATAATGGTAGAGATAGTAGAAGTATTAGCGGTAACGGGGAAGATTAGGGTTCGAAGATATGATTCGAGAAGTATAATTCAGTGAGATAAATTTAGAAAGTGAAAGATATAAATGATGAGTTGTTCATAAGTTCAGAATTAGAGAGAGCACAAAGAGTGGATGCATCTGTGCCATTGCAAACGATTTTGAGCCATGATGTTCAAGGTCTCTAACCATTGGTGACTTTAGTCTCGCGGACCCCGACGAGGTAGCTTACACCTACCCACACGAAACAGTCCACTTGTCAGTGACTTCATGGATTTATGCGATGTTTTGGTTTGGCAGCCCCTAGCTTTCGTCCAAACTACTCTTACACCACAAAAAATCGCTCGTCCCGGCAGTCGGTGGTTAGGCATACGCAACACATGTCCCAACCACCTCAACTGATGAAGTTTCACTACTTCATCTATTGATCTATCCCTACCTAGTACTCGTCTCCTAACTATAGCATTGCTTACTTGATTGTCCCAGGACATACGATTAATGTTTCCAACACACCTATGATCGGATACTAGTAACCGACGAATATCTTCGATTCTTACCGTATAGTAGGACGGAGCAAACTGCTGCTCAGTACACTCGTCCTTTGGTTAGCAAACGGATATCTTGCCTGCGCCATAGGTGACGCAAGTTGGCTAAAGCAAATCGAGCCTTCTGTATCCGAGCTGAGATTTCGTCAGTCACTAGGCCATCAGCACTGATGAGACCCCCAGATAAGTGAAGCGGTCAACACGCTCAACTACTTCACTCCCTATCACTTTTTCAGGTACCGATGCCACCCAATCTTGAAGCAACAGTTTGCATTTCGAGGGGGAAAACCGCATCCCGAACATGCTTGCATTGTTGCTTAGGGTAGTCAGAAGACTCTGCATTTTGTCAGCGTCTTCACCAAGTAGGACAATGTCATCGGCATATTCTAAGTCAATAAGCGAGCCACCTGGTAGAAGGTCCACTCCTGAAGAGTCAGACGATGATAATGTTAGCTCCAAAAGCATGTCTACGACATAGTAAAACAAGAATGGGTAGAGTGGACATCCCTAACGGACACCACTTGAAATAGCTAATTCCGATGGCAGTTCTCCATAAGCTCTCACGCGACCAGTAGTGTTCGAGTAGAGAGCTTGTAAAAGGTTAATGTCCTTCTTTGGCAAACCTTTTAATGACAGACACTGCCACAGAACCTCACGATCAACGGAGTTGAATGCCGCTTTAAGTTCGAGAAATACTACTATTATGGGGCATCTGAATGTGTGTCTAGATTTTAGGGCCTGACGTAGTGTGAAAATGTGGTCTATACATCTACGTCCAGGTCTAAAACCAGCCTGGTTTTCTCTAGTCTGCTCTTCACGAGCTTTCGTTAAGCGTCGAAGTATTACTGAGGCCAATATTTTAGATACTATATTAGTTAGACTTATTCCTCTGTGATTGTCACAAGAAGACTTTTGTCCTTTCTTATAGATTGGGACAATCAGTGATTGAGACCAGTCGGATGGGATTGCGTCCAGTTCCCAGATTCTACCTAAGATCTCAGTCAATCTAGCTGCTAAAACTGGACCACCATCCTTAAATATCTCAGGGGTCAGTCTATCAGGACCTCCTGCTCGCCCTCGCTTCAGATTTCCTGTAGCTTTTTCAACTTCATAACGGTTTGGAGGGCTTACTTCGACTTGGCATTCAAGATGACTGGAGATCGCGGTTAACGGAAGTGTGGCTAAAGGCCAGTTGAACTGATCCCTAAAGTGTTCTGTCCATTGACCCGATTTCCTGGATTGACAATGAATAGTACTCCCATCCTTTTCCGAGATAGTCTCACTTACAATCAGATTCCTAATACCTGTTTCCTTGATAAGACGGAACAACCGTCTGCTACTGCTTATCGCCGCTGCTTTTCCATCTCATTTGCTTTCGCCACCTACCACTGCGATTATGGCATAGGCTTTTTATCAGCCTGCGCGTAGGCTGACTTCGTTCTTCATCATGTTTAGAGCCAGGTGGGATGAGTTTACGAGCATCTGTCAACTTGGTGGATGCTGTTGAGATCCACGGCTTCTTCCTAGTCTTATGGTTTACCTTGCTAACAGATATCACTTCTGTTTCCACAGCCTTCTTAATATCATTCCAATCTGCTTCCGGATGGGAATCGCTTACATGGTCGCCTAACCGGTTTTCTAGTTGTTCCTGAAATACATTCTTAGCTATGCTATCATTGAGTAGAACCCTAAGAGGCTTCCTTACGGTGTCTTGCCGATGTCCAATAAGCCTCAAACAAATACGCGCTCGCACTAGGGCATGATCTGAATATAAATACGTGTCCCAGAACGAGAGACAGTCCTCTATCGAGCCTCTCCATCGGTGGCTGATGGCGATTTGATCTAGTTGTGTCCAACGATGAGACGACTTTGGGGGTCGCCAGGTCAAAAGATGTTTTTCCTCATGCCTGAAGTTAGTGTTTGCTATAAATAGGCGGTTATCTGAGCACAGTTGCAACAGACAGTCACCATTGTCTGTTCCCTGAGCCGCGACACCATAAGTTCCACCCAGGTGTCTCTCCTTTTCACTTAGTCTACCTACGGTGTTTCTTGAGGAACTTGAAAAAGAGAGTAGTTGAGTGTTGGTCTTAACGACCTGAGAGCGTGATCGCAGAGCCCATGGAACAACTGCTTGAGGCCGGTCACACACGGACTTTTTATTAAAATTTTTTAGAGTATTAGCTACGCTCTTAAAAGCCCTTAGTGGGAACCCTTATCGCCAGAGACGGAAATCCGTGAGGTAAGGTGATGTGTGACATTTTTAGGGTTGACCTATTCTAAGCGTACCTTCCTTGTGAGAAGGCAGCATCTCTGCAGATGCTGTTTGTCCGAAGGAAATACCTTACTGCTGTCCCACCCCTCTACAGTCTGTAGTACGACTTCACCCTCAGATCTCGAGTAGCTGTTATTAGTGATACCGTTGTTCACTCGACCTGCCTGGCGTCGCAGAACCTACAGCAATATATGTTCCAAGCAATATAGCACGGTTGGGTTATCGTGATAGTCAAGGTGGACCATTACCTGTCAGGGTAGTAGCTACGGTCGGGCTTACTCTTAATTGATGCAAATCATCTAAAATTCGCTGTTTTCATATACTTATTTTGATTTATTTTGATGATCTGTTATCTCGGTGTTCCCGCTTGCTTGTGTTTTCCAATCCACTACTATGATGTTGAAGTATCGCTGTTTAGGTAAGAACAAAACTCTCCCTATTTATCGGTTCTTTAAATTTTTATATTTGATTTCTCTGTCCCTCTGTGTTGAAGTATTGTGATATTGACAGATTTATTTTTTTTCAAAATTCACAGTTTTGCATGCATATCCATATTGTTACTGATTTTCGTATTAATTAACAAAAAAATGAGTTTTTTTTATTTTGGGTTTGTGCAGAATTTACAAGACCATCAATCTGTTCTACAAACGCGTGTGGAAAAACTTCAAGTGAAGCTAAAGTTTACAGAAACTGAAAATATTTCTCTCAATGAAGAAATCAAAAGTATGTTTTATCTGTTTTTAATTAATGAATCATATCAAAGATTTGTATATTATTAGGATATTCATCCAATATCCTAAAATAATTATTGGTCATTTCCTATTGGCTAATTCCTATCAGTGTCACGTACTCCAAATGTTGTTTCTTATTGGTCGTCCTGACTATCAGTATCACATCAAATGTTGTTTCCTATTGGTCGACTTAACTGTCAATGTCACGGACTTTGATGCTGTTTCATATTCGACCAAAATGTATAAATACGCATTATCTGTAACGTTTTATGACCCGGTCCCAGATCCCTAGTCCGGAGTCGGGATTCTCTTCTGGACTTGGACCTCGTACTTTGTGGATGCTTGCAGAATGCATGTTTTACTTCATAGAAAACCTTTCATTCAATGTGGGTTGGGATAATCGGATTGAGTAGCATGTCGTGTGGCCGGATCCTCGATCCTCGCTCTTGTATCCCGACTAAGATAAATTCGTAATAGTTCAAGTCTTTCTAAAGTGACGTGTTTACGTGCATGCGTATATATATATATATATATATATATATATATATATATATAGCTGAGGACAGTAACTTTTTATGAGATCCCGGTTTAGTTTTGTCAATTCAAATCCCATAGTGGTAGAGATAGTAGAAATATTAGAAAGTAATGGAGAAGATTAGGGTTCGAAGATATTCGAGAAGTATAATTCAGTGAGATAAGTTTATAAGGAGAAACGTAGAAGTGTTGACGAATCCAGAAAGAAGATTAGGATTTGAGAGAACAGAAAGAGTGGATGCACCTGCACCATTGAAAACGATTTTGAGCCATGTCGTTCAAGATCTCCAACCATTGGTGACTTTCGTCTCGCAGACCCCAAACACGTAGCCTACACCTACCAACATGACTCAGTTCACTTGTCAGTGACTTCATGGATTTGTGCGATGTTTTTGTTTGGCCACCCCTAACTTTCTTCCAACGTACTCCTACATCACAAAAGAAAGATTGTCGAGGCAGTCGGTAGTTGGGCATTCGTAGCAGATATCCCAACCACCTCAACTGATGAAGTTACAATACTTCATCAACTGATCTGCCATCCTTACCTAGAACCCGTTTCCTAACACCAGCATTGCTTACTTGGTGGTCTCTTATCTACGAAATGGTATTTTTTGATCAGGTTATTACTTCGTTAATCTCCTTTTAATTGCTTTCTATAGTAATCTGGGTTTTTTCTAAATATGTGTAGACTTAGAAGTTCGTTTGTGAGATTAATGTTGAACTCACTGAATTTTGTAGTATCGACTGTCTATATAAAACTCATGTAGTCATGCTTATCCAACTATTCACTAGATTTTTTTTAGCTTGGTTAACATCAGAAAATGATTTGAAGCTAAATTATTTCCTGCCCTTAATTTTTTACGTCTTAAATGAACCTTACAAAGTTCTTATTGATGTGAATGTGGTGGTTGATTTGGTTTTGTGTAGTGTGTAGTTTCGCTTATGCGTTTATAAGTAAGAGTAGAGGGGCCATTCATAATCATTGTTGTTAAAAGTACATAAATTTACAAATCTCTTACCATTGTGTTGCCTTTCTCCCCAGTCCACATATCATCTCGTAATACTTTCATATCCGGTGTTGTTTAGTCTAACCTAGATGATTGGATTCTTCGTCCTATACATATCGGTCAGATATTTTCCAGGGGGAATTTATTTACGATGAACTAGAACTTCTCCTGTGAAGAAATGATTATTTTCAATTTCATTTTATAATATTTTAATTGTTATTAACACTACTGTTTATGATTATCAGTAGTTTATACGTGTTAAATTTCTTTTTTCTACAACTAATTAAGACATCCGTTCTCAATTGGATACAATTAATCGAGCATATGATTTACAAACAGAAGTCGTAAATCAATTACAAACAAAAATGTCCATACTGGAAGAGAATATTACTGTGAAAAGTAAACAATTATTAAATTTAGAAAATTCATTAAATCAACAACAAGAACAAAAGGTAATTGTAGATCATTATAATAATAATAATAATAATAATAATAATAATAATAATAATAATAATAATAAGTTTACATGTTGCGTAACTTGTTTTTCATTTTCAATTCTGAGTTCAATATTTGCGGTCTAGTTTAATCAGCTCTTAGTCGTATACTTTTTCACTGATGTCTACAATTCCTCAACCGTAGCTGCTACCATGACGAGGTGGTCGGACTTGCCTATCGTGGTCGATATAGACTACCTGTTTGTGTGTGTGGTCTGCGAGATGAAAGTCACTGATGGTTAGGTAGTTTGAGCGATATGGATCAAAATCGTTTACCATGGCGCAGGTACAACCACTGTTTGTGTTCTCTCAAATTCTAATCTTTTGAATTATTCATCATATCTAACTTTAGCTTTCTAAGTTTATCTCACTGAATTATAGTTTGGTCCGTTCTACGTTATGGCTGTGAAACATGGTCATTGAGAGTAGAAGATATTCGTAGGTCACTGGCTTTCGATGATAGGTGCCTCCGAAGCATTGCTCGAGTATTGTGGGACAGCCAAGTGAGCAATGCTGTTGTTAGGAAACGGGTGCTAGATAAGGATGGCAGGTTGATAGATGAAGTATCGAAACTTCGTCAGTTGAGGTGGTTGGGATATGTTTTACGAATGCCTAACCAACCACCGACTGCCTCGACGAGCTGTTTTGTGGTGCAGGAGTAGGTTGGAAACCAAACCAAACAAACCAAACCAAAACATGGCACAAATCCATGAAGTCACTGACAAGTGGAGTGAGTCATGTTGGTAGATGTAGACTACCTGGTTGGGGTCGGTGAGACGATAGTCATCGATGGTTAGAGACCTTGAACGACACGGCTCAAAGTCGTTTTCAATGGCGCAAGTGCATCCACTCTTTGTGTTCTCTCAAATCCTAACCTTCTGAATACCTCGTTATCTTTATTTTTCTCTTTCTAAATTTATCTTACTGAATTACACTTCTTGAATCATATCTTCAAACCCAAGTCTTCTTTATTACCATTAATATCTCTACTATCTTTATCACTATGGGATTTGATTTGACAATAGCGTCTCTGTGGTAATGCGGTATGGCAACCTGAACTGATGTACTTACGTACAAAGTCTTACGTTGTAGCTGAATGACTTATTAAAATTGTGCTAAACAGTAGTCAAATCGCTACCAGTAAATTCGCTTGTCCTATCATCTGGTAGATTCATTATGTAGTTAAAACATGTACATTTATACAAAGCATTATTTTTGTTTGAATAGGTAGAAGTGTTTGGTGGTAAGAGAATGAATTGATTTAAGTTTTGATAATGATTACCCGAAGTCTCATAATGTTAACCTTATTGATATTCATTTATTTCTAGTGTATAAAGTGACTTTCATTGTTGGGTCAAATAACTGAGACCCTTTTTAAACATACATTATCAAGGCAGGAATGGTTAAGTTCGAATAAATTGAACAGCAGCCGGTCAGTCAGTTTCAACATTGAACTTTGTACGTACCAACATCTACTGCTTTGACATGATAAAAGACAAGTGTTTTTGTTTGGCATAGCTCTATTGTTTAGTAAATAACATTCCTAGATCCCCTAAATCCCCACATCATTTCAAGTTTAATGTTATATAATATGGCTAAATAGTGTTGTAACAACAAGTTAAACACTAAAATCTGTCAACGAAATTAGATTGAAAAGAATTGTATTAGTCGTCTTTTTAAACTGCTTGCTCATGTTATAAAAAAGTGAAGTTTGTTTTCTTTTCGCCCTAAATAAACCTGGTTTTACCTCTTTATACATTTGGTCTTAATTGCTAAGCTATAGTCATTCGGAATTTGATTATCAGTGTCCTATATCTAATAGAATAGAATAGACAGGGCAGTCAGTCAGACAGACAGATAAAACGTAGAACTTCGTACGTAAGTACGTAAGTTCAGGTTGCCATACTCCATCAGCACAGAGACGTAACTGTCAGTTCAAATCCAAGAGTGACACAGTGATAGTAGAATTATCAGCAGTAATGGAGAAGATTAGGTAGCGAAGATATGATTCGACAAGTATACTTCAGTGAGATAAATTTAGAAAGAGAAAGATAAAGTGATGAGGAATTCAGAAGGTTAGAAATTAGAGAGAACACAAAGAGTGGATGCATGTGCGCCATTGCAAACGATTTTGAGCTATGTCATTCAAGATATCTAACCACTGGCGACTTTCGTCTCGCAGACGCAAACCACGTAGCCTACATCTACCAGCATGACTCAGTCCACTTGTCACTGTGATTGACAGTGTAACTGTCATTAAATTAACAGAGTTTTGAAATTTTGTCGTCGTCGTTAATTCATCTCTTCAGCTTTACATAGTTTCAGCGGATCTCTTACTAAATTATTCTATTTGTCGCATTATGTTTTACATGCTGTATGGTTCTAAATAAAAAATGCTTTAAGTGAGACATGACTGCAACCTCAATGGGCTATGTTGTCTACTATTGGAGTGAGTAGGTTGAATGAAAGCTAGACCGGTAAAAAAGACATAGCACCAATTGATGAAGTCATTGACAACTGAACTGACGTATGTGAGTAGATGCAGACCACCTGGTAGGGTCCTCGAGACAAATCGTAACTGGTAATTATATATCTATATATATATATATTCTACGTTGCAACTGACTCACTGACTGAAATGAAACATATTCAATTCAATTTGATTAGACTATACACAGTTGATTAAACTATTCTCTTTTTTGTTTATATATTTAGACACAATTACTAGAAAAATCAGAACAACATTGTCGTAATATAGAAAATTTAGAGAAACATTTAACTTCAAATACGGAAGAATTAAATAAAGCCAATGAAATTATTAAACGTTTACAAAATGAAGTGAAGAGTTTACAATCAAAGGTAATGACAATTTGTTTTTTTTTTGTTTTAAGGAATTAGTTACAGTAATCATAAACTAACTGTGATTAACATTATAAGTTACTACTTACTTACTTACGCAAGCCTGTTACCCCCACCAAATGGAGCATAGGCCGCCGACCAGTTTTCTCCAAGCAACTCTGTCCTGGGCTTCCCTTTCCAATTCTGTCCAATGTTTGTTCATTCTTCTTATATCTTTCTCTATTTCTCGGTGTAATGTGTTCATTGGTCTCCCTCTTTTCATTTTGCCTTGAGGATTCCATGTGAGGGCTTGTCTTGTGACGCAGTTAGGTGCTTTTCGTAGTGTGTGTCCTATCCACTTCCACCGCTTCTTCCTGATTTCCTCCTCCACTCGAATCTGGTTTGTTCTCTCTCACAGTTCGTTGTTGCTGATGGTGTCTAGCCAACGAATCCGAAGTATTTTGCGAAGACAACTGTTAATAAACACTTTTATCTTCTGGATGATAGCTTTCGTAGTTCTCCAAGATTCCGGTCCATACAGTAGAACTGTCTTCACATTTGTATTGAAAATGCTGATTTTGATTTCGGTTGAAAGTTGTTTGGAGTTGCAGATGTTTTTCAACCGTAGAAATGCAGCCCTTGCTTTGCCAATCCGTGGCCTCACATCTGCATCGTATCCACCTTCATTTTCGATGATGCTGCCCATATATGTTAAGGTGTTAACTTCCTCCAAGGCATCTCCATCAAGCGTGATTTGGTTGGTGCATGTTGTGTTGCATCAGAGAATTTTGCTCTTTCCTTTATGTATGTTGAGACCTACTGCTGCAGAGGCTGCTGCTACACTGGTCGTCTTCTCTTGCATTTGTTGTTGAGTGTGCGATAGAAGAGCCAGGTCATCTGCGAAGTCCAGATCGTCCAGCTGCGTCCTAACTGTCCAGTTGATACCGTGCTTCCCTCCAGATGTTGACGTCTTCATAATCCAGTCGATGACCAGGAGAAAGAGAAAGGGTGATAGTAAGCAACCTTGTCTGACACCGGTCTTCAGTCAGTCAGTCAGTCAGTTGCAACGTAGAACTTCGTACGTATGTACATAAGTTCATGTTGCCATACCACATTAACACAGAGACGCAAATGTCAAATCAAATCCCATAGTGATAAAGATGGTAGAGGTATTAATGTTATAATAAAGAAGACTAGGGTTTAAGATATTATTCAAAAAATATAATTCAGTGAGATAAGGTTAGAAAGACAAAAGTAGAGGTGCTGGCTAATCCAGAAGATTAGGATTTGAGAGAGCTCAAAGAGTGGATGCACCTGCGCCATTGCAAACGATTTTGAGCCATATCGTTCAAGGTTTCTAACCATTGATGACTTTCGTCTCGCGGACCCCAACCAGGTAGTCTACATCTACCAACATGACTCAGTCCACTTGTCAGTGACTTCATGGATTTGTGCCATGTTTTGGTCTGGCCGCCCCTAGCTTTCTTCCAACCTACTCCTACACCACAAAACATAGCTCGTCGAGGCAGTCGGTGGTTCGGCATACGTAACACATGTCCCAACCACCTCAACTGATGAAGTTTCAATACTTCATCTATTGATTTGCCGTCCCTACTTAGAACTCGTTTCCTAACGACAGCATTGCTTACTCGGTTGTCCCACGATATACGAGCAATGCTTCTTAAACATCTATGATCGAATACTAGTAACCTACGAACATCTTCTACTCCTAACGGCCATGTTTCACAGCCATAAAGTAAGACGGATCGAACCACTGCGCAGTACACTCGTCCTTTAGTCAGCAAACGGATATCGCGCCTACGCCATAAGTGACGCAGGTTGGCAAAAGCCAATCGAGCCTTCTGTATCCGTGCTGAGATTTCGTCACAAACCAGGCCATCAGCACTGATGAGACTCCACAGATAAGTGAAGTGATCTACACGTTCGACTACTTCACTCCCTATCACTGGTTCAGGTACCGATGCAACCCAATCTTGAAGCAACATTTTGCATTTCGAGGGGGAAAACCGCATCCCGAACATGCTCGCATTGTTGCTTATGGTAGTCAGAAGACTCTGCATTTTGTCAGCGTCTTCACCGAATAGAACTATGTCATCGGCATATTCTAGATCAGTAAGCTCTTTTCCTGGTAGAAGGTCAACCCCTGAAAAATCTGACGAGCTTAATGTTAACTCTAAGAGGATGTCTACGACAAAGTTAAACAAGAATGGGGAGAGTGGACAGCCCTGACGGACACCACTTGATGTAGAGAATTCAGATGGCAGTTCGCCATATGCTCTTACCCGACCAGCGGTGTTCGAGTAGAGTGCTTGTATAAGGTTAATGTACTTCTTTGGTACACCTTTCAATGACAGACACTGCCACAGAACCTCACGATCCACTGAATCGAATGCCGCCTTAAGGTCGAGGAACACGACTATTGTCGGACGTCTAAATGTGTGTCTGTGTTCCAGGACCTGTCGTAGTGTGAAGATGTGGTTTATACAACCACGTCCAGGTCGAAAACCAGCCTGGTTTTCTCGAGTCTGCTCTTCACGAGCTCTAGTTAGACGTCTAAGTATAATCGAGGCTAACAATTTAGAAACTATATTAGTTAAACTTATTCCCCTGTGATTGTCACAAGAGGACTTCTGTCCTTTCTTGTAGATTGGGACAATTAGCGACTGAGACCAGTCAGATGGGATTACGTCCAGTTCCCAGATTCTACCTAGGATCTCGGTCAGTTTAACCGTTAAAACTGGACCACCATCCTTAAACATCTCAGGGGTAAGCCTATCGGGACCTGGCGCTCTACCTCTCCTTAGATTTCCTATAGCTTTCTCAACTTCATGTAAACTGGGAGGACTTAAATCGATTTGCCATTCAGGATGACTGGAGATCGTGGGCAACCGAAGAGTGGCTGAAGGCCAGTTGAACTGATCCCTAAAGTGTTCTGCCCATCGGTCCAGCCTCCTAGATTGAGAATGGATAATAAGACCATCCTTTTCCGAGATAGTCTCACTTACATTCGGGTTCCTAATACCGGTTTCTTTGATAAGGCGGAAAAGTTGTCTAGTGTTGCCTATCGCCGCTGCCTTTTCCATCGCTTTTGCTTTCGCCACCCACCACTGTTCACGGTCGTTACGTAGGCTTTTTATAAGTCTGCGCCTAAGTTGAGTACGCTGTTCATCATGTTCAGAGTCAGGTGGGATGCGTTTTCGAGCATCCATCAGTTCGGTGGATGCGACTGAAATCCACGGCTTCATCCTAGCCTTATGGTTTACCTTGCTAGCAGATATCACTGCTGTTTCCACAGCCTTCTTTATATCATTCCAACCTGACTCCGGATGGGAATCACTTGCATGATCGCCCAACTGTTTTTCTAGTTCCTCATGAAATATTTTCTTAGCTTGATTATCATCAAGTAAAGCCCTAAGAGGCTTCCTTACGGTGTCTTTCCTACGTCCAGCAAGCCTCAAACAAATACGTGCTCGCAATAGGGCATGATCTGAATCTAAACATGTGCCCCAGAACGAGCGACAGTCCTCTATCGAACCCCTCCATCGGTGGCTGATGGCAATGTGATCTAGTTGTGTCCAACGTTGAGACGACTTCGGGGGTCGCCAGGTCAAAAGGTGTTTTTCCTTATGCTTAAAATTAGTGTTTGCTAGAAATAGTTGGTTATCTGAGCACAGTTGCAACAGACGGTCGCCATTGTCTGTTCTTTGAGCCGCGAGACCGTAACATCCACCTAGGTGTCTTTCATTTTCACTCAGTCTACCTACTTGTGCATTGAAGTCACCAGCCATTATAACTATATCAGAGCGCTTAACTTTTTGGAGGAGGTCCGAAAGCTTTCTGTAAAACTCATCTTTTACATCATCTGGGCTGCAGTCAGTGGGGGCGTAGGCTGATATGACGAAGAGGCAACGGCGAGTGTCCCTATCTTTCCGAGTCCTTACTGTCCCGTTCAGTCGGACGGCGCACAAGCGACTATCTACAGGGATCCAGTCAAGGAGAGATTGTTCTGCCCTACGACTCAATGCTATACCTACACCGGCGAGGCCCCTAGAAGCAGCATCAGGGCTACCGGATACACGAAGGGTAAATCGAGCTGCTTCTTTATCTTGACATGGTGAGGTCAAATGAGTGATGCTACTCGGATCCTGTATGCGCGTTTCCGAGACGCAGCACACATCGATGGAACGAGATTCTAAAGTCCTAGCTAATGACGCCTGTTGCCCTATTTGACACAATGTCCGTACATTGAATGCTCCAACATGTAGTTTGGAACGGGGTTTAAGGAGACCAGGGACGACGTTTCGCAAACTCGCATCGTTTGCATTAGCTGTGCACTGTGATAAATGAATGTGAGAAGAGTTAGTTGTGGAGATAAGAGAGGTATTAGGGAATGTAGGAAGGATTTGATTTTGAACAATTTTGTCTCGTGTGCTGTTGCGGGTATGAGGGCGGTTATCACTTCCCGGCTGCCCACACCGTGGAAGGTTGTTTCTTGACGAACCTGAAAAGGAAGATGGATTAGTGTTGGTGCGACACCGGTCTTCACCTCCAATGAGTCTGTCAGCTGTCCTCCGTGCACGATTTTGCAGTTGAATCCATCATAAGAATTCCGTTTAATGTCGACTATCTTCTCAGGCACACCGTAGTGTCGAAGAAGCCTCCATAGTGTTGTCCAGTCCACGCTACCGAATGCTTTCTCGTAGTCAATGAAAAAGCATTCGATAACAATACACAGTAATCATTATGTTGT
This sequence comes from Schistosoma turkestanicum, assembly GCA_944470395.2. Lineage (NCBI taxonomy): Eukaryota > Metazoa > Platyhelminthes > Trematoda > Strigeidida > Schistosomatidae > Schistosoma > Schistosoma turkestanicum. Next base: position 74,688,298 of record OX103979.1, on the reverse strand, counting down.
ATTATTATTTAGCGGATGAATTGCGTTCTGTCTTGACTCATACCATTATAACTGATCAGAAGAAGAACCCCTTTGCTGTCATTATAATCAAATCAGAATTGAATTTATTATAAATCTCTCATAGTACCCAGCTAATACTTATTGCTTAGTGTATTCTCTGACAATAATACACTCGACAAGTCTTCAAATCAGAACACGGTTGAACAGGGAAAAGATTATATTCCAAATAGCAAGGTTAAATGGAAGTAAGAAACCATAGCGAAAGCCAAATAGGAATTAACGTTAGTATCTTTATAGTTTTTACATGAGCAGCTTCTGGAACGTGCTCCACGTATCAATTAGCGCTGATTGGATTAGATTCAGCCAATCAGCTGCTCTCCAAGTATCGACCAGGTACTGATTGGATAGGGATTAGCCAATCAGCGCACAGCTAACGCAATCATGCTTTAATCCATCTATATCCCGCTAACAGAAAATATCATTTGTTTAGCTTTCATTGTGAGCTGTCAAAAAATATGATTTAGTATGATATAATTCGTACTGACAATTTAATTACAACTGAAATATTTCAGTCGATCACAATTAATAATACACTTAAAAATTTGTTTTTCTCTGTAAACATTATTTTGTTCAGGCTAAATTACGTGGTCAAGTAGCCATGGAACAAGAACGTTTACTAGTTTCAAAAGACACTGAAATCCGAACACTACGAGCTAAATTAGATAAGTTAGAAGCAGAAATCACAAATGTCAAAAAACAAAATACTCAGTTAGTTGAAGAGCATAATCAAACCGTGCAAAATTTAGAAGATGCTGAGAAAACAATTAAGTCAAATGAAACAAGTAAGTTTTGTGCGAGAGATTGATTACGATGTACAAAAAAAGTGCTTTGTTGTCAATCGAATGAATCCTATGTATATGTCTGGCTCCACAAATCTCCGTCCTCCAACTCCTTCGGCCACGGGAACTCCTTCCTTCGAGCAGGCAGCGACACCAAATGTAGTGAACGAGAACACAAGTGGGGCAACCGAATTGTATTTAACAAAAATTACAGAGTTACTCAATAAAATAGGAAAACCATATCGTCACCGTTAATGTGCAGATCTTCAACCTATCATCAATCCATTGTCTGACATTACACTATTCATGCGTTTCATACAAATTCCATTGTGTTCCCACTCTTCTTTTCTTGATCTTCCCCCATCTTCTGCTGCTAGACATTACGTTTACACCCGCGTCATATACTACTTGTAAGTAGCTCGCACCACAGTAGTAGTGCATCTACACTTTGAAAATTTTGAAAACATTTGTCGAAATCAATACTTAACAGCTCTCTATGTCTTTCATATATGAAAGAATCACAGCAGATTTCTGTTGAAGTAGAAAAGGTCTGAAACTAAAAATTTTCAAATCAGTGTGTTATGTTCGTCAATTGATATGCTTAAAACTATTACGAGTTCACCTTAGTCGATAAAGGAGAACGAGACAATGAACCAGTGACATGGTAGGCTACTTTGATTCGTTTCCCCGACTAACTGAAGAAAAATTCTTGATATGGCGTAGAAAGTGTATTCTACAAACACACCAGAAAATGTAATGATCTCAAGCACACAAATCGCGTTTATTTATACATCATAGAAATGTCCTTGAGAGAGTCACAAAATCAGCGTACTAAAATAAGATATCAACCAATCACAGCCAAGGATTTTCCTGGTGGGAAATGAAATCTCAAGATCAACTGATCAGCCCATGCTCGAAATCATACAATCCAAAGTTAAGGCATGTATCAAGTGAATCCTGGGGATCTAACTTCCCTAACAGATTTGTGAAACAAGTAATCAGTGTATGAAATGAAAACATCACTGTCAGAATTTATTCTTCCTCTTCGTATATACTTATGCAGTTCTGCATTTGACAAGCTTTTTCATTAAGACAATAATGTCAAGCCATCGTCTTAATAATTAATCATTGTTAGACCATCATTAGAAACCTAGAAGCACTAGTCGGCCGTTTTGTCCTGGCTGTTTTTATAATTGTTGCCAAACTTTTGAGATAGTGTGTGGTTTTCACGAATATAGTAATTAAATTGTGTTTAGTTACAAGCAAACTGATGAGCTATTTTATGCTGAACAGTCACATTATCATTATTTAAGGCAGATAATTTTACACGGAATTTACTTAACGTAGTAAAATCGATCAAACTCCACGTTGTTGAACATTGATGATGATTCCTAGAAGACAGTGTTACTTGACAATTAATCTGTTAGGACAATAAAGGTTTTTATTAGTATTGCATTGAAGCATCGTTTTGATTTTATTAAAACCTATGATAACTCTTTGATTTTACCTAAATATTTTGCAGTTATCGCTTGGTTAAATCGACAGATTGCCGAAAATGATTCGGGTTATGTACAAAATCGTTTGAAGTTGTCAACTTTTCCAGTAATCAGTATGCCTTCTGGAGTAATTGATTCCCTTACTACAAATAATACAATTGCCTCTCCTAGAAATGATAAATCCTCAGCAATGGAAAATATTCCTTCACGTGTATCATTAACGCCACATTCACAAGCTTCTCATATGGTCTCTTTACTTAACACACATACACCAGTCACAGTGTTCTCCTCTACAAATACCAACAATACCTTACAAACAGTTGATAAAAAGCTGTTAGATCTACCAACCAGTTCGAAAAGTGTTCCTTCTGCAATAATGGATAACACGGTAAGGATATTTTTATTTATTATGTACTGACTGGTAAGATTAATTACATTCATGTATACTATTTGTCGTCGTACCGTATTCGCGCTCTCCTTTTTGCAACAATCAGGTCAAGCAACATCTCTCTCCCTCTCTTTATTTGTCATATTTCATTAAGAATGGGTTTCAATATTTTCTTATGAGTATCACCTTTCAGCGGGTATATTAGAAGAGCAGTTGAGACACATGCATTTTCCATGTCGCTCGCTCATAGGCCAACTAAATGAATAGCTTGTCTTCTTCAGGTATATTATGACTTGTCATATTTAGCCTATGAAACTTCTTTCTTAGTAAATACCAGCTGATTCCTATTGCTTAGTATATTCTCTGACTACAGTACACTCAACATATCCGCAAATCAGAACACAGTTGAATAGGAAAAAGATTTATATTCTAAATAGCAAGGTTAAATAGAAGTAAGAAACCGAAGCAAAGGTCAAATAGAGAACAACGTTAGTATATTTATAGTTTTTACCTGAGAAGCTTCTGGAATATACCCCAAGTATCGACCAGGCGCTAATTGGATGGGAATTAGCCAATCAGCGCGCAGCTAACACAGTCATGCTTTAATCCATCTATGTCCCGCTTACAGTATCTGATTTGGTTTTCTTGCAGATCATGTTGCTATTCCTTGTACACGTTGAAATCTCATAAAATTGAATTGACTTTCGTATCGTCACTATCTAATTGACGAAAAGAGGCGAGTGTACATCATTATTTTGATTTCCCTGCCACATGATATGATCTGTAACAATTGAAACACTGTGGCATTTATTTTTCTCGTTGGTCTGTTTTTGCATTTAAAAGACTAATTAGGCGAATCGGCTGAAAACTCAAGTAACTTCAAGCGAATTTGGAAGTGAAAGTACTTCCTGGAATTCATGGCTATGGTCTTTTGGTCGAATTTAAAGTATCTTTAACTGCATCTTGTTATATCACTATTTGGGGTTACAATCAGTCAGTCACTCAGTTACAACGTAGAACTTCGTACGTACATACATCAGTTCAGGTTGCCATACCGCATTAGCACAGAGACGCAACTATCAGTTCAAATCCAATAGTGGTAGCAATAGTAGAAGTATTAGCAGTAATGGAGATTAGGGAGCGAAGATATGATTCGAGAAGTATAATTCAGTGAGATAAATTTAGAGAGAGAGAAATAGAGATGATGAGGAATTTAGAAGATTAGAATTTGAGAGAATACAAAGAATGGATGCATCTGCGCCATCGCAAATGACTTTGAGCCATGTCGTTCAAGGTCTCTAACCATTGGTGACATACGTCTCGCGGACCCCAGGTAGTCTACATCTACCAACATAACTCAGTCCACTTGTCAGTGACTTCATGGAGTTACAATACAGTCGCATGATCTGTGATTTGCATCACGATTGATTCTTTGTGAATTTTATTTACTAGTAACTCGTAGGTAGCGATTTAATCTACTGAATGCATAGAGATTTTTAATCGTTTAATATTACTGACATTTTTATACAGTAGTCAGTAGATGTGTTTTATAAATTGTTGGTGTTCACTCACTACCACGTTTCGGATTGTTGCAAACGATTCAACACAATGCTGCTATTGGCAAGACAATACACAGTTAGTAGTTATATATGGTGTGGTTGATCTAGTTATTGATACACACAGCACAAGCGTTGTGTAGATTTGGTTTTGTTCCACAGAAAAAAAACCATTCTAATCAAAATAGTTGGTCGAAAAAGAAGTTTGATTCACATTTACTCAATACATATATTTTAAGGATAAGGATTTTGTTAGGTTCGTCACTAGGTATGCTTGAAACTATTACGGGTTCACCTTAGTTGATAAACGAGAACGAGACAATGAACCGGCGTCCAGGTAGGCTACTATGTGATCCGGTGACTAAAAAGACTAACAAAGAAGTCTTTATACAGCGTAGAAAGTATATTCTACAAACATCCAGCAAGCACAGTACAATCACGCACACAAATCTCGTTTATTTATACATCATAGAAACGTCCTTGGGACAGTTACGAAAATAGCACACTAAAATACACAGCAGCCAATCATAGCTCAGAATTTTCCTGGTGGGAAGTGAAATCTCAGTGTCAACTGATCAGCCCATGCTGGCAAACGTAGAATCCGAATAAGGAATTTAACAAGAGAGTTTTGGGGATCTAACGTCCCCAACAAATTTGTGAAACAAGTAATCAGTGTATCAAATGAAAACGTCAATATCAGAATTTATTCTTCCTCTTCGTACATACTTATGCACCTCTGCATTTGACAAGCTTTTTCATTCAGACAATACCAAGCCATCGTCTTAATAGTTAATCATTGTCAGACCACCGTTAGAAACCTATAAGCACTAGTCAGTCGTTTTGTCCTGGTATGGTACTCATCAGCCGTGCTCATCCACGACTTCTGTACCTCGCAAGATTCGAACCCAGGACCTTCGTTCTTGCCTAACCTCTGGATCATAACAGGACGAATCAGCCGTCTTTCACTACTTCAAGGTTTCTAATGGTGGTATAACAGAGATCAATTCATGACTTCAAATGTGTAACAACAATTTTCACAACCCCGTAATGTGCTCACTAGTGACTAGCTCCGTAAGGAATCTTCTCCGAGTTCTAGTGGGAATTCGTGACCAATGAAGTTCACAACCTGTTCGGGTGTAGACAGTAACTATCGAAAACAGTGTTTGAGGTTGCGCAACTCCGTGAATTGATATTAGTTAGACATTCACACCGTTAGATACCGGCTCAGTAATCTAGAGGTTAGGCGTTCGTGCGCAAGACCGAGGGTCCTGGGTTCAAATCCTGTGAGATGTGGATACTCACTGCCACAGATGAGTCCATACCAGGATGAAACGGCCGTCTTTCATTGCTTCCAAGTTTCTAATAGTGATCTAACAATTATCAATTCATAATTTCAAAATGTGTGTTACTTAACCATCTTCACAACCCTGTAATGTTATAACAATTATTTTTTACTTTTTTTCTTTAGAATTTCCCACCTACAATACTTTCAACTCATTTACCGCTAACCACTTCCAACTGTGTGAATCCTAAAGAAAATTGTGATTTATATCTTGTTACAGATGCATTGAATTGTAAGCTTATTTGCTTAGTTACATATTTCTCTTTCTAGTTATTATTATTATTACCATTGATTTTGTAGATAATCAATTTCAATACTGTAACGTTTCAAATAGAACAACGCTACTACTGTAGTGAACGAGAACACAGGTGGGGCAACCGAATTGTATTTAGCGAAATTACAGAGTTACTCAGTAAAATTGGAAAACCATATCGTAATCGTTGTTAATTTGCAAATCTTCAATCCATCATCAATCCATTGTTTGACATTTCACTATTCATGTGTTTCATACAAATTCCATTGTGTTCTAACTCTTCCTCCTTTCTTGATCTTCCCCCCATCTTCTGCTGCCAGACATTACGTTTACACTCGCGTCATATACTACTTATGAGTAGTGCGCACCACACTACTACTTCTACTGAATCATCCTACTGTATTTAAAGTGATGAAGACATTTCACACTGAAGATACATGTTTTATGATCATAATTATAAGCATTGAATTCATGATATGAATAGTGAATGTCCATAGTATGTATCTTTGACAGAGAAGCCTTTATATGTTATTTGAATGGAAGTTCATTGTCTGGTAATTGTAGAAACAATCAAAAGAAAAGTACAGTTGATTGAGTTTTTGAAAACTACAATATATATACATATATTCAGGTAGTTAACTGGACTGTATAGTTGCTAACTTGACTTAACGGTAGACGACTATTCACAAGGAAATTAATATTAGGAATCCAACTGTTAATCAGGCCCTCTCAATTGAAGGAATTCGGTTGATAGGGAGAAGATTTTGAGGAGGAGGCTGATCAACTGGCCTTGAGCTATGCTTCTGTTGCCCTGCAGACAACCTTAATGGCAAGATGATGTAAGTTTTTTGACTGTTAATGAAGTTGAACAGGCTTTGGAAATTTTACAGTGAGAAAGGGCAGCAGGTCGTGACGGATTAAACGTGTGACTTTTAAGGATGGTGGTTGAGTTTCAGTAGTGAGATGGACTAAGATGTTAGGTAGAACCTAGTAACTGCGTTTAATCCTCCCATCTGACTGGTCTCAATCACTGATTGTCACAGTCTACAAGAAAAGACAGAAGTCCTATGGTAACAATGATTAAGAGATCAGCGTAACTAATATAGTATGTAAACTGCGAGCTTTAATAATACTTTGACGTCCAACTAGAGCTCGAGAAAATCAGTTTGGTATCATATCTGGACGTCGCTATGTAGACCAGATATTCAAACTTTGTCAGGTTCTAGAACACAGATACATTCAGACGTCCGACAATAGTTTTATTGTTCAACCTTAAGGCAGCGTTTCACTCTGTGGATCATTAAGTTCCGTGTCAGCGTCTGTCATCGAAAGGTTTACCAAGGAAGTAAACTAATCTTGTACAAGTTCTCTACTCAAACACTACTGGTCGAATGAGAGAGAATTCGTGTCGAAATGTCAATTGGTGTTCGTTTGCGATGTCCACTTTCTCCATTCCTATTCAACTTTGTCGATAACATGCTTCTAGAGACGACACTTTCATCATCTGACTTTTCAGGAGTTGTTGACCTTCTACTAGAAAACTAACTCACTTGTTGACTTACAATATGCCGATGACATTGTTCTATTTACTGAAGACGCTGATGAAATTCAGTCTTCTAATCACAACAAGCCACAATACAAACATATTGGAGATGCGATTCTCCTTCCCTTGTCAAAATGCAAAATAATGCTTCAGATTACTTACCTACTTACTTATTTTCGCCTGTTACCCCCAATGGAGCATTTAGCTGCCCATCAGTTTTCTCCAACCAACTCTGCCTTGGGCTTCCCTTTCCAATTCTGTCCAATTTATGTTCATTCTTCTCATATCTTTCTCTATTTCTCGGCATTGTTTCAGATTTACAGTTGAAAATGATTTCATAAACATTTTTCTCCTCATTTTTTTCTAATATTTTATAGATCGTAATTCAAATTCTTGCAATCCATCTCAATTAGCTGACAACATATCAACTACAAAATTGACCAATTGCACTGTTAAACTACGCAGCAATTCCAATCACAAATTACCATCAACCAAATGTTCCGGACCCGTTGATTTTATCAATGATGAAGAGTATCATCAACAATCACTAGCGTCGGCCTATTTCCCTCAAGTATCATCTCCTCCTTGAATTTACATTCATATAATCATTCCAACTTCAAGTGAATTAAGTGTCGATGATCTCTCCCTCCCTTCCTCCACTACGTGTTTATAACTAGTGAATCTGGAATGGATCAGTTCGGTTACAGTGTTGTTTTGTATTGCTACTTATCATTTTATAATACTGTGTACATTTGTTGTAAATAATAACTAAGTTTTCTGTTTGTTTTTATTATTTATTTATTTATGGAGAAGAATTTTGTAAATGCATCAAATCATTCCAACCTATCATATTTGTTTTCTGCTTGAATTAGATTGGATTGGTGTTTTCGGGGTTTGATCCACCAAGAAGGTAGGGAGGGTATCTGTCAGGAACGTGTGTGGTTGCACCCATGAGATTGAGCTGAACTGCTCATGTCGTCCTTGGTTCACCTGAAAACGAATGTAAAATTGCCCTTGACAATAGAGGGTTAATTTTATATAATTGTGAATCTCGACTCTAGCTGTTACCTTGATGTGGCGGTTGGGCTTGCCTGTCTTGATGACCCGACCCGAGCTATATATTGGCTGTAATATATGTTCCTGTAGGTTGTGACATGCCAAGCAGGTCGACTGGAGAACGTTGAGACTAAAAACAGTTACTCAAGGTCTGAGGGCGAAGTTGTACTACTGACTGTTGAGAGATGTGACAACAGTAAGGAGTTTGCCTCGGACAACTAGCATCTGCAGCGATGCTGCCTTCTCACAAGCTATCTGATAACTAACTAACTAAATCCGAAGGAGATAGACATACATGATCATCAGACTGTAACAGCAAGTTTACGAGGAAGCCAGTCAGTCGTTAATAGAATTTACAGAAAAATAAGAAAATCTGCTGGTCTCTCATAAATAAAGAACCTAGTTATCTGGTGGGATAATTTCTTTTTTTCATAATCACGGGTATTTTGTTGCTCGGATATAATTAATCTGCAAGGAACACAGGATACCGTTAGTGTTACGTATGCACGTAAACACGTTCATTTCATATGCTTGAACTGTTACAAGTTTCAAAATGATGATTCCAAGCTGAGGCTTGCTCCGTGAGACAATTCATTAAGTTCTTCAATATGTGGCCTATCCACCTTCTATATTGCTTCTTAATTTCTTCTTCAGCCGGAGGACACTGGTTTATTATCTCATTCAGTAGGTTATTGTCAATAGTGTTAGGTCAATGGATTCGCAGTATCTTGTGTAAATAAACGTCTATCAACATCTGTATCTTTCGAATGATAGTTTTCACTATTCGCCATATTTTCACTCCATAAAACAGAACTGTCTTGACGTGAGTGAGTATTGAAACTGTGATTTTAGTGTTTGTTTACAGATGAATTTTTGAGTTTCAAATGCTGTTTAATAGTAGAAATACCTCTTCACTACTACATTAGATTCTCCTTGTCTATCGATAATTATCATGCTGTACGACTATTAACTCTGGTTGAAGCCTTTCCAGGGTCAATGGCGCTCCCAAACCTGGATAAACCAGGAGGATTTGGCAAGAGATTAGTACGCCTATTCCGTAGAAAATAAACTCGCTAGAAAACACTTACCAGAAAAAAATCATTAGAACGAATATCTTAACGGTAACATTGCGATACATAACTTTCGGTGGTGCATATTTGAGTAACATGCAGAGTGTCAGTTCCTTTATATATTTGGGGGTGCTCAACTGATGAATAGTGACTGTTACGTCTGCACGTAGACACGTCAACTTGATATGCTTGAACTATTACGAGTTTATCTAGTCGGAAAACGAGAGCGAGGATCCGGCGACACGACATACTACTCAAATCCGATTATCCCAACCCCCATTTTTAGTTAAAATAAGAAGACATGATATGAAGTAGAACGTGTATTCTGCAAGCATCTAGAAAGTACGAGGTCCGAATCCAGAAGAGAATTAGGATCTCGGACTACGGATCCTACACCGGTCGCTGGTCCTGGTCATAAAGCGTTACAAATAATGCGTATTTATACATTTTGGTCGAATGTGAAACAGCATCGAAGTCTGTGACATTGACAGTTAAGACGACCAATAGGAAGTAACATTTGAAGTGACATTGATAGTCAGGACAACCGATAAGAAATAACATCAATATATCTAGGACGACCATTAAACTGACCAGTAGGAATTAACCAATAGGACTTGACTAATAATTCTCTTAGGATATTGGATGAATATCATAACAGTGACTGATACACAACTCAGGAATTGCATGAATTTCTGTCAATCACTTTCTTAAATCTAATGTGAATAAAAGGGGATAGGCTTCTTGATTATACAATGACCATCTATTTGTTCAAAGTTGGAATTATTCAGTTTTACTCTACCATGTGAGTAACTTAAATCGGAAACTAAAGTTTTACATACTGTAGTTGAGCAGAATAAATATGTCACTTTAGAATGGTGGAGATACCTGGGTTTTATCAGGAACCTGGAAACACGGAACGTCTGTTACTCCAAAGTATGATACTCATCTTGAAAAATCGAAACCTAGGACCTACGGTTTCGCGAAAGAACGCTTAGTCCCAAAATAGTGTTAATGTCTAACTTCAGTTAATCCACAATATGCCAAGACCATCATCTGTAGTATTCGGTGGGTAAACTGCCTCATCCTCTACAAGATTGAACTCAACTGATCATAGCTACTCAGTAGAACTTCGAGAAAGTTCTCACGAAGCCTATCTATATGATGAGATAAAATAGGGAAACATTCTCGATGTTAAATTTAGACAAACAGAGAAACAAATAATAGGAAATGACTGAAACTTAAGAATCTGTGAACAGCCATTTAGTGCTAGTGTGGTGTGTGCTACTTATTCGAACGATATAAGTAGTATAAGAAGGGACGTAAAAGAAGTCTCACGGTCAGAAGAGGAAAACGGAAAGCAAATGGAGCAAAAGCAAGAAATAAATAGAGTAGCAACAGGAATTAAAGGAAGCAGCAGCAGGAATGGAAGAAGGATGGAGTATTGGAAGTCACGACTCAAAGATGATGTGCAAATAGAGTGTTCAATGTGATGTCGTTTTTAATTGACTAAGAATGTGAATTTGCGCAATCCAGTCTTCGGTGCCTGCCTCAGTCTTCTCACTAGTACGGTTATTCTACAGTCCCAGTGTGAATCAATGAGTACTGGATAAGTGCTATGCCAGATTCGAAGTATCTGCTCTCCAGTAGCATTTGAAGAAGGTTGAGCAATGTAAACATTTGTGTTGTTGACACATTTGCGTGCTGATTAATGAATCATCAAGAGATCTAAAAGGTTTCAGTATCGATCCATACAATAAGTCATCCATAAGTATAGCTTCAGTGTTCCATGGTGGGATGGGAAATGTTTTACAAGTGCTTTGTAGTACTAATATTTCTTTCTTCAAGTTCAATCTAAGATATGAACTATAAAATTCAACCATGTCACATTTCATTCATAAGAATTTTAAATAAATTGGCCAATAAAATGTAAGACTACTAATAAGTAATATAAATAGGTAACATGGAATAAATATGATTGTTAACTATACAGAACGTTACTTGCTTTCTTAAGTCTGTAACCCTAGAATTCCTCTGCTTAACGATGTTCTCGGGAGTTGCGTTTCCTTGGAATAGGGTCGCTAACCCCATGGCCAACCCTCCTCCTACATGCGAGCTTAGGACCGGCAGAAACCTCAGAAGAGCTCCTGGCGGGATTCTCAAAGCCAAAAGAATAGGGGAAGAACAAAGAACACATTACGTCGAGAACTTGAGACAGACATGAGAAGAAAAGCCAACAATTGGATAGAAAATGTAAAGGTTGGCTCAGGACAGAGTGAGTTGAAGAATTCTGGTCGGCGGTGCGTTTCGTCCTATTTTGGACTCATCAGCTGCATACTCCCTTTTATTAAAGTTTATGATTACCGTGGGACTCAAAACCAGTACCCTTTGGTTCACACTGTAGTGCCTCCACATATATTCGAGTTCGCTTACGTTTAATTTGGTTAAGCCCCTCCGATTAATTTATTTAACCAAGCGATTTGTATTGCAACAATTTATATGTACCATTCGTTCTTATTATTGTCTGGTTCGTATGAGCTCACATGACGTGTCTCACTTGTCATTTGACCTTGTAAAGTATTCGTCGCTTTATTCATGTGTGCCTATTTCGCTTGTCGCATGTCTGTCTTATATTTATCTGACTATATATTCTTAGTCAACTCCGCCAGTAGAACCTAAGGGCTACTGCCGGTCCCAAGCCCGGATAAAGGAGGAGGGTTGGACATGGGGTTGGCGACCCCATTCCGTTGAAATCTCACTTGCCAAAAAACGCTAACCAGAAAAATAATTCAAAACCATTTTAACTCTGCCCTGGGAGTTGGAAGAAGAATTATGACGTCTCGTGATGAAAGCGAGTTCCCCCGGAAGTCACGAGGCCGATGCCTCTTCTAACAACCACAGCAAACATTTTTTAGGTACATGGAACATCGTACATTGTGGGAGACTGGAAGACTATTTCAAGTTGCGGCAGAAATGAAAAGATACAAACCTCGAGGTGCTCGGCATCAGTGAAACGCATTGGACACAGGTAGGACAACTGAGACTAGCTTCAGGGGAAACTGCTGTTATACTCTGGTCATGAAGAGGAAAACGCTTCACATACACAAGGAGTTGCACTGATGCTGTCCAAACATGCACAAAAGGCACTGAGTAACAGTCACTATTCAATCAGTGAGCTACCCCCAACTATATAAAGGAACTGACACTCTCCATGTTACTCAAATATGTACCCGCCGAAAGTTACGAATCACAATGTCACTATTAATGATATCGTTCTAACGATTTTTTTGGTGTTTATCTAACGAGTTTATTTTCTCCGGGATAGTCGTACTCTAATCTCTTGCCAAATCCTCCTGGTTTAAACTGTGTTTGGGGAACACCATTGATCCGGAAAGGCTCAACCAGACTACTAGCGCTAAGTCATTATCATTATCGATAGACAAGGAGGATCTCAATGCAGATGTGAAGAGGTAAGTTCTACTATAAAACAGGCATTTAAACTCAAAAATTCATCGGGTAAACAAACAATAAAATCACGATTTTCACTACTCATTCACGTCAAGACAGTTCGTTTTCTAGAGAGGAAAATATGGGCGAATTATGAAAAGCCATCATTCGAAAAGATACAGGTGTTGATAGACGGTTATTTACAACAAGTAATGCGAATCCATTGACCCTAACACTATTTGATAACCAACTTACTGATGAGATAATAAATAAACCAACGTCATTTCGGCTGAAGAAGAAAGTAAGGAAGCAATATAGGAGTGCAAGGTCCAACACTATTGTAGAACTTAATGAAATCGTCCCACCAGGGCAAGCTTCAGCCTGGAAATCACCATTTGAAAATTGTAACAGGTTCAATCATATGGTAAATGGACGTGTTTACAGTGCATACGTAACATAACGGTATCCTGTGTTCCTTGCATATATTATATCCGAGCAATAAAATACCTGTGATTATGAAAAAAAGAAATTATCCCACCAGATAAACTAGGTTCTTATTATGAGAGATAGCAGATTTTCTCCATTTTCTGGCAAATCTAATAACGACTGTACTAGCCTCCTCCGCTATAAACTTGCGTACATCGGATGATCATGTAGTCTATTCCTTACGGATTTAGTTGTTAGTTCGTATCAGATATGCTTGTGAGAAGCAGCATCGCTGCAGTGGAGAGCTGCGGTGTCCAGAGGGAAACACCTCAATGTTGTCACAACCCTATACAGTAGTAAGTAGTACGTGACTTCGCCCTCATAACTTGAGTTAGCTGTTTTAGCTCATCGTTCCTCCAATCGACCTGCCTGGCATGGGCACAACTAACAGAAAAGATATTCCAGCGAATACATAGTCGAGTTGAATGTCATCAAGTAGACAGGCAAGCCCAACCACACGCAATGGGTAAACAGTACGTCGAAGATTCACAATTATATCACAATTAACCCCCTCTATTGTCAAGGCCAATTATCACATGATTTTCAGGCGAACCACAGGACGAAATGAGCAGTTCCGTTCAATCCACGTGGGGTGCAACCACACAGTGATAGGCTACCTGAGACCCATCCCCCTACCTGGCGGGCTCAAACCTGAAAACATCAATCCAAATCTAATTCAAGGCAGAAAGAATCACAAATATGACAGGGGGGTAATGATTTCGATGCATTTTTACCAAAAAAATTCTTCGTTATAATATAAATAAATTAATAAAAACAACCAGAAAACTTAGTTATCAATTTACAACAAATGTACACAGATAATTTATAAAATGATAAGTAGCCAATACAAAACAACACTGTAAAACCTGAAAAACTGATCCCACCTTAATCGCATGATTCACTAGTTGTAATAAACACATTAGTGGACGGGAGGGGAGGGAGGGAGCGATCCATCGACACTTTGTTTTACTTGAAGTTGGAAATGCAAATTCAAGGAAGGAGATGATGATTACTTGAGGCGGAAATAGGCCGAAGCGCTAGTGATTGTTGATGATACTCTTTCATCATTGAATAAAATCAATGGGACCTGAAACATTTGGTGATGGTAATTTGGTGATTGGAAAACTGTTTGCGTAGTTTAAACAGGGCAATTGGTCCAATTTTGTAGTTGATATGTTCGTCAGCTAATTGAGATGGAGGCAAGAATTTGAATTTACGAATCTATAAAATATTAGAGAAAGAGGGGAAAACATGATTATGAATATCAATTTATCAACTGTAAATCTTGAAAACAATGGATCTTGTATGTTGACAAGCTAGGGAGGCAGGAATGCGCAATCTCCCAATCATGTTTGTATTGTGCGCTTGTGGTATTAGAAGACTGAATTTCATTAGTTGTATTTCATATATATTAAGTCAACAAAGTGAGTTAGTTTTCCTAGCTGGAAGGTCAACAACTCCTGAAAAAGTCAGATGATGCAGGCTGTCGCTCCTCTAGAAGCATGTTATCGACAAAGTGAATAGGAATGGAGAAGTGGAATTACAACGGAACACCAAATTGACACTTCGACCGAATTCTCTCTCGCTCGCTAGGTAGTGTATATGGTAGAAAGCTTGTACAAGATTAGTGTACTTCCTTGGTAAAACCTTTGATGACAGACAGTGGTACGGAACTTAACGATCCACAGAGTGAAACGCTTCCGTAAGGTTGAATGTCTGTGCTCTAAAACCTGAAACAGTTTGAAATCTGGTCTATACAGCCATGTCCTATGATATGATACTACAGTAATTTTCTCGAGCTCTAGTTGCGCGTCGAATATTATTTAAAGTCACAGTTTACACATATATTAGTTCCACTGATTGATTGTGATTGTTACCGTAAGACTTAGTCTTTCCTTGTAGACCGTGACATATCATGTGATGAGACCACTCAGATGGGAGGATTACGCCAGTAATAGTTCTACCAACATCTCAGTTCAACTCATGCTAAAACTCAACCACCATCCTTAAAAGTAGCACGGTAACCGTCACGACTGGTGCTGGGCTGCTAGTCTATGTATATGCATGTAAGTCATCATCCTATGTGCTTACTAAGTGCGGCTCATCTTTTCTCTTGTTCTTCTTCTTCCAGATAATCTCATACGTGCCCTCACATCCCCCAGACACAAAGGTACCTTTGGGCTAAAACGCAACCAGCAAAGGCTGAAGTGACACATCAATGTTATAATTATGATCATAAAAAGTATGTTCGGTGGAAAGTCTATCAACTTTAAATACAGTAGGATTTAGTAGTAGTAGAGTTTCTTTATTGAAACTTTACGTATGGAAATGATATCTACAAAATCAAGAGAATAATAAAAACACGGCAGTGATATCCTGCCTCCCTCCCTACGTCATAGGTCTGAATGTTATGTTGAGAGAGCTTCAATTGTCAACGTAGTTATTATTATTACCATTGATTTTGTAGATAATCAATTTCAATACTGTAAAGTTTCAAATAAAGCAACTCTACTACTACTAAATCCTACTGTATTTAAAGTGATGAAGACATTTCACACGGAACATACATATTTTATGATCATAATTATAAGCATTGAATTTGTAACTTCAGCCTTTGCTTGGTTTGCGTTTAGCCCAAAGGTACCTTGTGTGCTAGGGGGGATGTGAGGAGCAGCGTATGAGATTATCTGGAAGAAGAAAGAACAAGAGAAAAAGATGAGCCGACGACTTAGTAAGCACATAGGATGATGCACTTACATGCAATATACAAATACATAGACAGCAACCAGCAACCAGGTCGTGACGGATTAACCGTGCTACTTTTAAGGATGGTGGTTGAGTTTTAGCAGTGAGTTGAACTGAGATGTTAGGTAGAACCTAGTAACTGGGCGTAATCCTCCCATCTGAGTGGTCTCAATCACTGATTATTGTCACGGGCTACAAGGAAAGACAGAAGTCTTACGGTAACAATCACAAATCAATCAGTGTAACTAATATAGTGTGTAAACTGTGAGCTTTAATAATATTTCGACGCGCAACTAGAGCTCGAGAAAATTAGTGTAGTATCATATCTGGACATGGCTGTATAGACCAGATATTCAAACTGTGTCAGGTTTTAGAGCACAGACACATTCAACCTTACGGAAGCGTTTCACTCTGTGGATCGTTAAGTTCCGTACCACTGTCTGTCATCAAAAGGTTTACCAAGGAAGTACACTAATCTTGTACAAGCTTTCTACTCATACACTACTAGTCGAGCGAGAGAGAATTCGTGTCGAAGTGTCAATTTGGTGTTCGTTTGTAATGTCCACTTTCTCCATTCCTATTCAACTTTGTCGATAACATGCTTCTAGAGACGACAGCTGCATCATCTGACTTTTCAGGAGTTGTTGACCTTCCAGCAGGAAACTAACTCACTTGTTGACTTAAATATATGAAGACACTAATGAAATTCAGTCTTCTAATAACAACAAGCCACAATACAAACATGTTGGAGATGCGATTCTCCTCCCTCTTGTCAAAATACAAGATCCATTGTTTCAGATTTACAGTTGAAAATGATTTCATAAACATTTTTCCCCTCTTTCTTCTAATATTTTATAGATCGTAATTCAAATTCTTGCAATCCATCTCAATTAGCTGACAACATATCAACTACAAAATTGACCAATTGCACTGTTAAACTACGCAACAGTTCCAATCACAAATTACCATCAACCAAATGTTCAGGTCCCATTGATTTTATCAATGATGAAGAGTATCATCAACAATCACTAGCGTCGGCCTATTTCCCTCAAGTATCATCTCCTCCTTGAATTTGCATTCCAACTTCAAGTAAAACAAGTGTCGATGATCTCTCCCTCCCTCCCTCCCTCCACTATGTGTTTATTACAACTAGTGAATCTGCGATGGATCAGTTCGGTTACAGTGTTGTTTTGTATTGCTACTTATCATTTTATAATACTGTGTACATTTGTTGTAAATAATAACTAAGTTTTCTGTTTGTTTTTATTATTTATTTATATATAAAGAAGAATTTTTGTAAAAATGCATCAAATCATTCCCCCCTGTAATATTTGTTTTCTGCTTGAATTAGATTGGATTGATGTTTTCAGGGTTTGAGCCACCAAGGTAGGGGGAGGGTATCAGGTACCTACCTGTGTGGTTGCACCCACGTGATTGAACGGAACTGCTCATTTCGTCCTTGGTTCGCCTGAAAATCAATGTGAAATTGGCCTTGACAATAGAGGGTTAATTGATATAATTGTGAATCTCGACTGTAGCTGTTACCTTGACGTGGTGGTTGGGCTTGCCTGTCTTGATGACTCAACTCGAGCTATGTATTCGCTGGAATATATGTTCCTGTAGGTTGTGCCATGCCAGGCAGGTCGATTGGAGAACGATGAGACTAAAAACAGCTACTCAAGTTCTGAGGGCGAAGTCGTACTACTGACTACTGTAGAGAGGTGTGACAACAGTGAGGTGTTTCCCTCGGACAACCAGCATCTGCAGCGATGCTGCCTTCTCACAAGCTATCTGATAACTAACTAACTAACTAAATCCGAAGGAGATAGACATACATGATCATCAGACTGTAACAGCAAGTTTACGAGGAAGCCAGTCAGTCGTTAATAGAATTTGCAGAAAAATGAGAAAATCTGCTAATCTCTCATAAATAAAGAACCTAGTTATCTGGTGGGATAATTTCTTTTTTTCATAATCACAGGTATTTTATTGCTCGGATATAATTAATATGCAAGGAACACAGGATACCGTTAGTGTTACGTATGCACGTAAACACGTCCATTTCATATGCTTGAACTGTTACAAGTTTCAAAATGGTGATTCCAAGCTGAAGCTTGCCCTGTGGGACGATTCATTAAGTTCTACAAAGTGTGACCTATGCACCTCCTATATTGCTTCTTAATTTCTTCTTCAGCCGAAGGACGTTGGTTTATTATCTCATTCAGTAAGTTGTTATCAATAGTGTTAGGTCAATGGATTCGCAGTATCTTGTGTAAATAAACGTCTATCAACACCTGTATCTTTCGAATGATGGCTTTCATAATTCGCCATATTTTCACTCTATAAAACAGAACTGTCTTGACGTGAATGAGTATTGAAACTGTGATTTTAGTGTTTGTTTACAGATGAATTTTTGAGTTTCAAATGCTGTTTAATAGTAGAAATACCTCTTCACATCTGCATTAGATCCTCCTTGTCTATCGATAATGATAATGCTGTACGACTATTAAGTCTGGTTGAAGCCTTTCCCGGATCAATGGTGTTCCCAAACCCAGGTAAACCAGGAGGATTTGGCAAGAGATTAGTACGACTATCCCGTAGAAAATAAACTCGTTAGAAAACACCAGAAAAAAATCGTTAGAACGAATATCTTAATAGTAACATTGTGATTCATAACTTTCGGCGGTACATATTTGAGTAACATGGAGAGTGTCAGTTCCTTTATATAGTTGGGGGTGCTCAACTGATGAATAGTGACTGTTACGCCTGCACGTAAACATGTCAACTTGATATACTTGAACTATTACGAGTTTACCTAGTCAAGAAACGAGAGCGAGGATCCGGTGACACGACATGCTACTCAAATCCGATTATCCCAACCCCCATATTGCGTGAAAATAAGAAGACATGATATGAAGTAGAACCTGTATTCTACAAGCATCCAGAAAATACGACGTCCGAGTTCAGAAGAGAATTAGGATCTCGGACTAAGGATCCTGCACCGGGTGCTGGTCGTCGTCACAAAGCGTTACAGATAATGCGTATTTATACATTTTGGTTGAATGAGAAACAGCATCGAAGTCTGTGACATTGACAGTTAAGACGACCAATAGGAAGTAACATTCGAAGTGACATTGATAGTCAGGACAACCAATAAGGAACAAGATCGGAGTATGAGACTCATCAGCAGTTCGAATCTTGAAAAATCGAACCTAGGACCTACGGTTTCGCGAAAGAACGCTTAGTCCCCAAATATTGTTAATGTCTAACTTCAGTTAATTCACAATATTATGTTGTATTCGGTGGGTAAACTGCATTATCCTCTACAAGATTGAACTCAACTGATCGTAGCTACTTAATAGAACTTCGAGAAAGTTCTCATGAAGCCTATCGATATGATGAGATAAAAAAGGAAAACATTCTCGATGTTTAATGTAGACAAAGAGAAAAACAAATACTAGGAAAGGACTGAAACTTAAGAGTCTGTGAACAGTTGTTTAGTACTTGTACGGTAATTCTACAGTCCCAATGAGAAGTAGTGAGTACTGGAGCAGTGCTATGCTAGATTTGAAGTATATGCTCGCCAGTAGCATTTGAAGATGGTTGACCAATATTACAGATTTACTGAAGTTATGAATGTAAACATTTGTGATGTTGACACATTTGCATGCTGATTAATGAATCATCAAGGTTTCAGTATCGATCCATACAATAAGTCATCCATAAGTATAGCTTCAGTGTTCCATGGTGGGATGGGAAATGTTTTACAAGTGCTTTGTAGTATTAATATTTCTTTCTTCAAGTTCAATCTAAGATATGAACTACAAAATTCAACCATGTCACATTTCATTCATAAGAGTTTTAAATAAATTGGCCAATAAAATGTAAGACTACTAATAAGTAATATAAATAGGTAACATGGAATAAATATGATTGTTAACTATACAGAACGTTACCTACTTTCTTATGTCTGTAACCCTAGAATTTTTCTGGTTAACGATTTTCTAGCGAGTTGTTTTTCCTTGGAATAGGGTCACTAACCCCATGGCCAACCCTCCTCCTCTATGCGAACTTAGGACCGGCGGAAACCTCAGATGAGCTCCTGGCGGAATTCTCAAAGCCAAAAGAATAGAGGGAGACCAGAGTACACATTACATCGAGAACTAGAGACAGACATGAGAAGAAAAGTCAACGATTGGATAGAAAAGGAAAGGAAGGCTCAGGACAGAGTAAGCTGAAGAATTCTGGTCGGCTGTGCGTTTCGTCCTATTTTGGACTCATCAGCTGCATACTCCCTTTTATTAAAGTTGATGATTACCGTGGGACTCAAAACCAGTACCCTTTGGTTCACACTGTAGTACCTCCACATATATTCGAGTTCGCTTACATCTAACTTGGTTAAGCCCTTTCGATTAATTTATTTAACCAAGCCATTTGTATTGCAACAATTTATATGTACCATTCGTTCTTATTATTGTCTGGTTCGTATGAGCTCACATTGAAAAGACTGAGGCGGGCGAGGTAGATTGTATCTAGCAAATTTACACTCTTACTCGATTAAAAACGAAAACATTACATTGAACACTCTATTTGCACACCACCTTTGAGTCGTGACATCCAACGCTCCAGCCTTCTTCCGTTCCTGCTGTTGCTTCTTTTCCTTCCTGTTGGTACTCCATTAACTTCTTGCTTTTGATCCATTTGCTTTCCGTTTTCCTCTTCTGACCGTGAGACTTCTTCTTTCACGTCCCTTCTTATACTACTAATATCGTTCGTATAAGTAGCACAAACCATAACATGACGTGTCCCATTTGTCATTTGACCTTGTCAACTATTCGTTGCTTTTATTCATGTGTGCCTATTTCGCTTGTCGCATGTCTGTCTTATATTTATCTGACTAAATGTTCTTAGTCACGCTCTATCTCTGGGAATCGGCTCATTAGCCTTCTCCACATTGCTTCTCCGCTTCACTTTGTGGTGTGTCCAAAAATTAACGTGTTCATTACAATGAGTTCACCTTCTGATTTAAAACCGTCAGACGCTACTTTGTAACAATTGTCTGGACGAGCTAATTACCGAGCATAAAAACACGCAGTAAATCGACACACTACACACACCTCATTCTGTTATCCAGTTTACTGCTGAGTTCACTTAACTATATGCATCCTAACTAAACCAATCAACACAAATTCATTGTATCCATCTCAACTAACCATATTACACATCATTTCAAATCAATGACAGTTGCGTTCATCATTATCTACTCTATCAACAATAGACATTCGTAATTCGCTTTAACTAATCAATAGAATCAATTCATCCACCACTCACCATCCTCCACTCTCATTTCAATGAGCTAACAGTTCCCATTCACTTATTTCGAATATACAGTAACACTATAATTATCATTTGAGTATACACTGTCAGTGATTACCAATGATCTCAATCAATAACTCGCTAACTAACTATATGATTAGGGTACTACTGTTGTCCTGTTCACTCATAAAAGTTATTGTTAAAATTTCTCTATTCAGAATTCTTCATTAAAAAATGGTTCCTTAGTGGATGGTAAGTAGATATCAGAAACTTTAACTGGAAAATTCCATTAAGTTTCATTTTAGTAGTGAATGTGTATCCCACATTAATGCAAACTGTCTATGTAAATATGTGACACATAACAGATTACTAGTTTCATATTGGAAACTTTTGAAATATAATTTACACTCCTGTAAGAATGACTAGAAATTTTTGATATTATTTAAACCATCCAACTAATATGAGAGAATATAAGTGTACTACTGATGAGTAACATACTAAGACGAAACAGCCGTCTTCCAGTACTCCGAGTTCTCCAATAATGGTCTAACAATGAACGATTAGTGATTTCAGAGAATATATCTGTCTGGCATTGAATGTTTTTAATTTAAACTCTTAAATAACAATGTTTGCGAAGAGTTTTATCAAGGAGTTTTGATAAATAGATGAGATGTGACTAGCATTGGAATCCAGGAAGGGGGTTTTGTCTACATCCGATTTGTCAGCTGGATGTGCATATATATATATATATATATATATATATATATATATATATATATATATATCACAGTTGATAATTACTTCGGGGACTCAAACCCAGTACAGTTTCGTTCAAACCTCATTGTGTTATTCAGTCAGCTACTCAGTCCACTTAACCATTTGCTTCCTATCAGTTGACCATATCCGATCAACACAATGTCAACACATCCAACTGAACTAACGATACTGCACATCACTTCTGATCAATTGCGGTTGTGTTGATCATTATCGATTGTTCACACCCAACAATCGTAATTCTCTTTAACAAATCAATTCATCCACCACTCTCATTTCAATGAGCTAACAGTTCCCATTCACTTATCTCGAATTTGCAACAACACTACAATTATCTTGTGAGTATACACTGTTAATGATTACCGTTGTTCTCAATCAATAACTAAATATACGTTTAGGGTACTACTACTACCACTACTACTGATTACGTCATCATTTGTATTGATTAAGTCATCGTTGTCTATCCTATATTAACACAAAGGTCAGTTATTAAAATAGACAGGTTGTTTTGTGAAAATTAATAGTCATTAACCTTTTCACATTGTTTGAGTTAAGGAGATTTTTTTGTATTGTTTGAGAGAAACGATTACATAATGTTGACACCATGAATAGTTTCCTAATTGATCCTCACTGTCTCCTCACCTCACCTCATTGCTAGCTAACTCATGTGACTTTTTACATGTGTGTCTACAAACAATTAATTTTAAATTTTGATTGATATCTGACATGTTGATTTCGACTGTCATCCTTTGTGTTGGATTGACTAGTTCTTGGAGTATATTTTTGAACTCTCCCGAAAACCTGATACTGATAAAAAACATTCTGCATTCTTAGTTGATTCATCATACACTTGTGAATTGTTAGTAGGTGACAAGCGACTTTGAAATCAAACATATTCACATCACTGGATAGTAATAATAATAATAATAATAATAATAATAATAATAATAATAATAGTGATAATTTGATTGAAATCATGAATTTTCATGTGCTCACTAATGACTAAATTGCATGAGGAAATTTCACCAAGTTCTAATGAGAAGTCATGACTAGTGAAGTTCAATCGTGGAAGGATGTGAAGCTGTATCCATCGAAGACAATAGATAAGGTTGTGTGACATCTTGGATTGATTAAATTTATACAATAGCAGTGATGGATTCTGGCTCCATTGTCTGGATATAAGGCGTTCATTTGCGCAACCGGAAGTCCTAGGTTGTCTCATACTAGTGTAGTGAAGGAGAACACAGGTGGGGCAACCCCGTTGCATTTAACGAAAATTACAGAGTTACTCAGTAAAATCGGAAAACCATATCGTAAATCGTTAATATGCAAAATATCAGTCCATCCTATCGAACTGGACTGTTTCTGTTGCAAAACATCAATCCATTGACATTATTCATGCGTTTCATACAAATTCCATTGTTTTCTAACTCTTCCTTTCTTGATCTTCCTCCATATTATGCTGCCAGACATTACGTTGACGCTCACGTCATATACTACTTATAAGTAGCTCACACCACACCATCAGAAATGTAGACAGCCGTTTAGTCCGCATCCTATGTAAAAAAAATCATCATGTGCTCACTAGTGACTAAATTGCATGAGGAAATTTCACCAAGTTCTAATGAGAAGTCGTGACTAGTAGAGTTCAATCGTGGAAGGATGTGAAGCTGTATTCATCGAAGACAATAGATGAGGTTGTGTGACATCTTGGATTTGTTAAAGTTAGACAGTGACAATGATGGATTCTGGCTACATTGTCTGGACGTAAGGTGTTAACCCCCGCAACCGGAAATCCTAAGTTTCATTCCCACATCCAAAGTTGTGGATGGGCATGGATGTTCAGTGGTCTCATACTAAGAAGGAAACGCTGTCTTCAAGTGATTCCAAGTTCTTTAATGGTGATCTAACATTGATTTATTCATGATTTTAGTGGAAATCATCAATCTCTACAACGCAGTAATGAAACATAATAATTTCATCGATAACTAAGTACATGTGTAGAGCCTCCACATATATTCGAGTTCGCTTGCATCTAACTTGGTTAAGCCCTTTCGATTAATTTATTTAACCAAGCCATTTGTATTGCAACAATTTATATGTTGTACCATTCGTTCTTATTATTGTCTGGTTTGTATGAGCTCGCATGACGTTTCCCATTTGTCATTTGACCCTGTCAACTATTTGTCGCTTTTATTCATGTGCGTGCATGCCTATTTCGCTTGTTGCATGTCTGTCTTATATTTGTCTGACTATACAGTCTTAGTAACGCTCTGTCTCTTTGAATTGGCTCATTACCCTTCGCCAACGCGCTTCTCAAATTCACGTCGCTTCATTCGTTTTATTCACTGCTTCTCCCCTTCGCTTTGTGAGGTGTGTCAAAAATAAACGTATTCAACACTTTGTGTTCACCTTCTGATTTATAAACCGTCAGACGCTAGTTAGTAACGATTGTCTGAACGAACTAATTACCGAGGTGAAGAACACGCAATAAATCGACACACCACACATTTATTTCAATAACTAATCCAAGTATCTCTTATTAATGAAAAAGTCTACAAAATAAAGCTAAAATTTCTCATACAAAATGACGATGAAACCTAGCAACTAGCTTAGTGAGGCACTTCTCAGAGTTCTACTCAGAAGCCATGATCAGTGGAGTTCAGCCATGTAGGATGTGAGACAGTTACCTACTAAGAAAACACGCGTGAAATTACGCAATGTCAGGGATTGATTAAAACTTAACCAGTAACACTTCTGGATGTCAACTTAGTGGTCTAAAAGTAAGACCGAAGTCCCTAGATTCGATTTCTGCTTATATTGTGGTGCAAGCTACTTATAAGTAGTATATGTCGCGAGTGTCAACGTAATGTCTGGCAGTAGAAGATCGGGGAAGATCAAGAAAGGAAGAGTGGGAACACAATGGAATTTGTATGAAACACATGAATAGTGAAATGTGAGACAATGGATCGAGGATGGATTGAAGATTTGCAAATTAACCGTTTACGATATGGTTTTCTTATTTTACTGAGTAACTCTGTAATTTTCGTCAAACGCAATTTGGTTGTCCTCACCTGTGATCTCCTTCACTAAAATATGTTTGTGAATGTGCAATGTTGAGTAGTCAGTCCCATACTATAAAGAAACAGCCATCTCCTAGTGCTATTCCAAGTTTTTTCTAATACTGGTCTAATAACGATCGATTGATGATATCAATAATCGCTATTCACAAACAAACAAACATAATTACTAATTCATTATAATTTCATTGATTATAATCAATATCATTGAGAATAGTAATTAACATTGATTAATACTCATTACTTCGAAAATTTGAGATACTTGTAAAAAACTAAAAATAAAATAAAATATATTTTTTGAAAAACATTCAGAATTAATGATTAGGATCCATAACTCAATCAATCAATATTGTGACAGTTGTTTTTCATTAAAAGATTTATGGAAAGTATGTTGAGTTACTTTTGAAAACATGACAAAGGAAGACATTAACACCGTCGGATACTGGCTCAGTGGTCTAACGGTTAGGGCGTTCGCGCACAATGCCGAGGGTCCTGGGTTCGAATCGTGCGGGGTGCAGGAGTCGTGGATGCGCACTGCTGAGGAGTCCCATACCAGGACGAAACGGCCGTCCAGTGCTTCCAGGTTTCTAATGGTGGTCTAAGATTGATCGATTCATGGTTTCGAAAAAAGGAAGATAGATCAAATATCATCTACAAAATAAACAATTGCTCAGGTAGTGAAAAATACGACATAGGAGAAAGTAGACGGCCTCTTCAGCTTCGTCTGAGTGAATATTAATTAGCAGTCAGACGGTACGACAATTCTTCGCTTATATCGATATACACCGACAATTATGGATGTACATTCGATTGGAACAATGTGGAAATACTGGATAGAAGGAGTACAAAGAATAATCGCACTCAGATCAATCAGCAATCAACAAACACATCGACATTGACCTGATTTATTAACCAATCAGAAAAGTCATACACGAACACACGATCAAGAAACAGATCACAAGGGGAATGCATCAAAACAAAGGTGCAAACAACGACAAGGTTTAAGGTCAACAGCAACCAATCAAGATCGAGGTTAACAGAACAAGCTACGGGTTAAACGTGGAAAAGTTCGATTACTTTACTTCTGCTATTTGAAGTTTGTGTTGATAATGATGTTGTTCTTGAAGAACAATGAAAGCTACACAACCAACGAATACCACTAGAATTGAAACACTGAAAGACGGCCATTTTGTCCTACTATGGGACTATACTATCCACAATGCCCACCGACGGGAATGGAACAAAGCATTGTCGGTCTGGAGCGCCGTTGAGATTGTACATCTTTAGTGAGTAAGGTTCAATTTTTGTTTAAAAAAGCGATAACAAGAGGGGTTAAAAAAGATCAAATGTATATTTGAAAGATGGTTAAGATATGGAAGAGTGAATGGATTAAACTTGTTGGTAGATGAGAGGAGATGCAATGCACAGTGTACTCAACAATGATTTGTTGTGATCTGTAATGTGTGACTAAGCGCTTTCAGCTAGAAAGTGTCCAGTCAAACTAATGAGGTCAACATGAACGTCGATAACTTAAAAAACTCTTTATCTTGTGAATTAGTTTACCTCCATAAATTAATTAATCAATAAATATTTCTGCTTTGTGCTCGTCAGTTGATATGCTTGAATGCTATAACAAGTTCACCTTAGTCGGTAAACCAGAGCGTATACAAATAATCCAATGACACGATAGGCTACTCTAATCTGAGCATCTCAAGGCTCCACTAAGTAGAGAAAGAAGTCTTGATAAGACGTAGATAATGTATTCTACAAGTACCTAGGAATATGAAGTTCCGGGTGGGAAACGTTATTTCATGGTTAACTGATCATCCCATGCACGAAATCATAAAATCAAAAATAAAGACCTTTATCAAATGAATTCTGGGGATATAACGTCGCCAACAATTTCAAATAAGGCGAGACAAATGAATTGAATGTATTGGCGTTGAATTCATACTTTGATAGTAAATTTTATTTTCACTATTGAAACCATGAATTGATTTCAGCTAGTCCGCCCACTATTGATAGGCATGAAAGCATTGGACAGTTATTTTATCCTATTATATGGGATTTTATTTCAGTTATAACAACATTTCCAAAGATACTCTTTAAAACATTTGATCAGTCATCCTCTAAACTGACTAAAATCAGTAGTGATAAAGAGTAATGTGTGAAAATATAGTAACTAGATGTTATACAAAAATTATTCGTGATGGTTTGTAGTCTCTGTTAACATAAATAAATATACAGTGTATCAAAGGTTGGACTTGGTCGTTTCAAATAAAATACTGTAGGACCAGTGTAATTTCACTGAGTCCTAGCTAAATACTCCAACAGACCAGTTTACTGATTTTCGTTGATGTTAGGAATAACCAACGTATATCAATCTATTGAATATCATGGATAGGCACATGAGGTAGTGGTTCGATCTTGTATTTCTAATCTAGTCATGGTTAACCATCAAGCCTGCTGCACATGCACATCGCTGTTTTTTAGGCAGCACAAGGAATCTCACTGTAGCCAACAGTAATCACCCTTACCCCAATTGGGAACATACATGTTGTCCAGTTTGGTCTGCAAGCAGGTCGGACGTCCAGAAAGCACGCACACTAGCAGTGACCCCCGTTCGGGCACTAATGAATCAACAAGATCCCGCCAACCTGTCCACTACCTACAAACCCCAATTGGCAAGGCGGGATTACCCAGCTGGTCCTGGCACCCCGAAGCGGATTACCGAGCCACCCAAGCAGTGCACTAGCCAGCAGCCATTCCAACCGTCTGGCCTCCAACTGCCTTGCGCTGATACAATCGATCCGAGTCCCCAAGGTCCCATATGAAGCTAAAGATCGAATTTGTCCCACATGGTCAGCCGGAACATACACCTTTCAATGAGGAAGATGTCATGAGCTCGAACAAGCGAAATCGCTCAGCCAAACAGGGCTAATCCCACTACGTAAGTGGGCAGACATCATTGGCGTCCAGTACCCTTTAGCACCGGATCACATAACCCAACCGGAGATCCTTGTTTATTGGGCCTCGACGCCAGTTCACGCACTACATCGGGTGCAGAGTGTAAGGGACAACCACATAGGGTCGGCGTCAATATTCCAGGATGTCTACGGCTGCTTCCCCAAACAGAACGTCCAGGGCCGCCTTCAATCATTTTGGAAAGCTAGATCCCTTTCAAGGTATTTGCTACTACGGAATGATAGAGGACAAGTCCTCAAACCATTATCGGAATTTACCTACGCTCGATGGACGGGATTCAGACTTAGAGACGTTCAGTCCTAATCCCCCAGAGTGGCTAACCGCATCCACAGCCTTGCGACCATGAACACGTACCATTATTCTGGATCATGCTAGCCACGGTATCCTAAGCGTTCGGAATAGCTTTTAGCCGCAGCGCTGTAAACAACGCCACGTTGCCTGGCAGGACCACGAAGTGGTAGCCATCACCACAACCCCCAAAAGGCTCCATTTATGCGCGTCACCTAATATACCCATTCAATTAGGTGACGAGGCATTTGGCTACCTTAATAGAGTCTTGGTGGTTCGATCTTGTATTTCTGTCAACTGTTAATTGTAATCTGTGCTGTTGCCTATTAAGAGTATTAATTTGAGCAAGTCATTTGGTTAGGGGTATGGTATAATTCTTTCCTGTCAACCTTCGTTAGGACCCTAACCATCAATAAAGATCACTTACATTAATGATATACATATTCATTTTGAAAACATTTCAATAGAATGTACAGAAAATCGTCAATGAATTAGGTAGTTTCTTTTTTTTTAAATCGAAAAATGTGACATCAAATTGATCAAGATTCAATTGATCAATTGACTAAACAAAAAAAAATTGTCCAGGTAAAACAATCTATCTTCATTTTGTTTAATTTTAAATCAAAAATAGTACAAAATCATTAATTACACTAAATAAAAAATATTAGACATCTATCTAGTTCATAGGTCACTTATTTAAACTATACACAAATAACCTTGTAAAGAGAATGAAGGTCATATGACTAACGGAATTCAAACTCATACACAACACACATGATTATTCACATACATTATTCTGTACAAAACAGTACAAATGCATGTGACTTAATTCTTATCAATGTATATATATAATCTCACTGACTCAATAGGTACAAAAACTTAATGAGAATTGGGTGACAGGGAGTAGTTGTTCAGTGATGATCAATTAGTTCTCTAATGCTTGGTTAAGTGTTTTATTTTTGAGCTATGTGATTTTTCAATGAATATTTGCCTCCATCTTTTTTTAGAAACGAATGTACATTCAATTTTAAATGTTTGAATGTTCAATGTGTCAATGTCTTAATTTTTTTCCTCCATTATTTTCTTTTCGATCAATCACATGTGATATATACGATTAATATCATACTACTTACTGACTGTTTTAACTGTTTTGTAAGAATGTTGAGACTATGAAAAATTATAAAAACTGAAGGAATTTAAAATGAAATTGGTTTGAATATTTTTTTGAAAAAACAAACAAACAATTAATTTGATCAAAGTTCAATTAAAAATTCATTGTTTGATTGTGATAGCTAAGTCAGTAAGAGTGATTTTATCAACTACGTTTGAATGTAAAGGTTAGATTTATGAACATGGATTCTGATAGCTTCAACCATATGCAAAGAAAAAATTCGATACAGTATGGTGCATGACCTTAAACGATTTAATCAGGTCAACTAGATTATCCTATGTCCAGTAAGTTAGCTAGAAGAGAACTCTTAAAAATTCTAGATATATAGGGTGTACAAGTCGACACCCGACCGAAGCTGCCACCTTGACGTGGTGGTCGAGATTGCCTTTCGTGATAACCCAACCGAGCTATTCTGGCTGGAATATATGTTACTGAAGGTTCTACCATGCCAGGCAGATCGATCGAAGAACGATCAGACTAAAAGCATTTACTCAAGGTCTGAGGGCGAAGTCGTACTGCTGACTGCAGAGAGGTGTGACATCAGTAAGGTGTTTCGCTTGGACAGCCATCATCTGCCGTGATGCTGCCTTCTCACAAGGAAGGAAGGAGTTGGAAAATGTGGACCCTAAAAATGTCACACCTCACCCTACCTCACGGATTTCCGTCTGCTGTGGTAAGGGTGTCCATTAAGGGCCTTTAAGAGCGTAGCTAATACTCAAGAAACCTTTCATAAAAAAGGTCGTGCGTGACCGGCCTCAAGCAGTTGTCCCTTGGACTCTGCAGTCACGCTCCCAGGTCGTTTAGACCAACACTAATCTACTTTCCTTTCCAAGTTCCTCACAAAACAACCTTCCACGGTGTGGGCAGACGGGAAGTGACAACCGCCACCATACCCGTAACAATTCGGCAGGTTCGCCATCGCACAACAGAAAATCATCAATTCTGTCTAATAAAAGACAGGTAAGGTTGAGTAAGAGTTCTCATCTCGCTCACCGTTGCTCCTATCTGGATATGGTGGTCGGACTTGCGTATCGTAATGACGCAACCGAGCTATTATATTGGCTAGAACGTATGTTCTTTTAAGTCCTAAGATGCTAGGCAGGTCGTTTAGAGAACGGTTGGATTAAAAGCAGCATAGTGTATACATTATGTAATCGTTTCTCTCAAACAATACAAAAAAATCTCCTTCACTCCAACAATGTGAAGAGGTTAATGACTATTAATTTTCAAAAACTAACAACAACACCAACCTGTATGTTTAGATAACTGACAATTGTGTTAATATTGGATATACAACGATGATTTAATCAATGCAAATTATGATGTAATGAGTAGCAGTGGTAGTATTCTAATCATATAGTTAGTAAGTTATTGAATGAAATCAATGGTTGTCATTAACAGTGCATACTCAGACGATAATTGTACTTATATACTTACTTACTCCTGTTACCTCCAATGCAGCATAGGCCCCCCCCCACCAGTTTTCGACAACCACCCATGTCCTAGGCTTCCCTTTCCAGTTCTTTCTAGTTTTTGTTCATTTTTCTCATGTGTTTCTCTATTTATCGGCGTAATGTGTTCCTTGACAATCCTCTTTTCATTTGAACTTGAGGGCTCCATGTGATGGCTTGTCTTATGACGCAGTTCGTTGCTTTTCGTAGTGTTTGTCCTATCCACTTCCACCGCTTCTTCCTGCATTCCTCCTCCACGCAAATCTGGTTTGTTCTCTCCCACAGTACGTTGTTGCTGACAGTGTCTGGCCAACGAATCCGAAGTATTTTGCGTAGACAGCTGTTAATAAACACTTGTATCTTCTGGATGATGGCTTTGGTAGTTCTCCATGTTTCCGCTCCATACAGTA
The DNA here is from genome assembly GCA_944470395.2 of Schistosoma turkestanicum. Classification (NCBI taxonomy): domain Eukaryota; kingdom Metazoa; phylum Platyhelminthes; class Trematoda; order Strigeidida; family Schistosomatidae; genus Schistosoma; species Schistosoma turkestanicum. The sequence continues at coordinate 74,656,605 of OX103979.1, read as the reverse complement.
GAACTGTCTTGACATTTGTATTGAAAATCGTGATTTTGGTGTTGATTGAAAGTTGTTTGGAGTTCCAGATATTTTTCAACTGTAGAAATGCAACCCTTGCTTTGCCAATCCTCGCCCTCACATCTGCATCCGATCCACCTCTCTCGTCGATGATACTGGCAAGATATGTAAAGGTGTTAACGTCCTCCAAGGCATCTCCATCAAGAGTGCTTTGGTCGGTGCATGTTGTGTCGTATCGTATAATCTTACTTTTCCCTTTATGTATGTTGAGACCTACTGCTGCAGAGGCTGCTGCTACACTGGTCGGCTTCTCTTGCATTCGCTGTTGCGTGTGAGATAGAAGATCCAGGTCATCTGCGAAGTCCAGATCGTTCAGCTGCGTCCTAGCTGTTCACTGAATACTGTGCTCCCTCCAGATGTTGACGTCCTCATAATCTAGTCGGTCACCAGGTGAAAGAGAAATGGTGAGAGTAAGTTACTTTGCCTGAAACCGTCCTTCATTAAGTCTGTCAGCTGTTCTTCATGTACGATTCAACGGTTTAACCCATTGTAAGCGCTGCCTATTATGTTGACGCTATCGAATGCCTTCTCGCAGTTAAACAAGTCGATGTAGAGTGGTGAGTTCCATTCAATTGATTGTTTCACAATGATCCTTAATGCTGCGATTTGGTCGGTACACGTTCGATGCTTACGGAATCCGGCTTGCTGATCTCGAATTTGGGCGCCTACGAAGTCCTTCATTCTGTTTTAACAACACTCTGTTGAAGACTTTGCATGGTATTAACAGAAGAATTATGCCTCTGTAGCTCTCACGCTTGCTTATATAAACTTCATTTTGCATTTTGTTCAGGTATCCTTCTTTCTAGTCTGTTGGTACTAGTTCCTCATCCCAAATCTTGTTCAAGACAATGTGAAATATTACTGCAGTTGCTTCCACGTCTGCTCTCATTGCCTCAGCTGAAATGTTATCTGGTCCTCCTGCTTTGCCGCTCTTGATTTGTCTGATGACCATACTGATCTCTTCAACTGTTGGCGTGACAGCATTGATTAGGAGGAGGATGCTGTTTCGATGCTAGGTGGGTTCAGTGGAACTGGTCGATTCACGAGATCCTTTGGTGAGCGTTTGTCTACGAGTGACTGCAGCCCCTCGTAGAATTGATCTTTAATATCTTCATTTTAGTCGTTGGTAGGTGAGTAGCATTGGATGACTTTCATTATAATGTCCTCTTTCTTTGTTTTGAAGGATGCTTTGATGATCCTGTGTCCATGAGATTTCCATGCTGTTAGTGCCTGTTGCGCTTGTTTGGACAGCATCAGTGCAACTTCCAATGCGTGTAAGGCACTTTCTTCTTCAAGCAGCTCACCTGAAGCTAGTCTTAGTTGCCTAGCCTGCATCCAATGCGTTTCACTGATTCCAAGAACCAACAGGCTGTATTTTTTCATTACTGTAGCAATTTAGAATGGTCTTCCAGTCTCTCACTTCATTTGAATATGACTACTCTGGTTGTGAGAATTAATCTTCTACTTTGTGGTTTCCGCAGGAACTCGGTTTTCATCATAAGACATCATAACTCTACTAAATAAAGACTTCCTCACTCCTAGGGTACAGTTTAAATGGTTTGAATTATTTTTTCTGGTTAGCGTATTTTTTTTAAGCGATTTAGTTTTCTACAAGATTCGGTCGATAATTGCATAACTCTTAAAATGTTCATTGTGTACAAAATCAGTTAGTATATTCGGGTCAATGGAAAAAAATTTTCGGGTAGAGTTTTGGAGATTTGCGTTTTTACACATTTGAAATCATCAATCAATCATTGTTAGACCACGCGATTAGAAACCTGAAAGCACTGAAGGACGGCCTTTTCGTCCTGTTATGAGACTCATCAGCAGTGCACCTGCACCTCGCAGGATTCGAACCCGGGATCTTCGGTATTGTGCGCGAACGCCTAACCATCAGACCACTGGTTCAGGTTTCTAATAGTGGTCTAACAATAGTTGATTGATGATTTCAAATGTGTAAAAATCAAAAATAAATCAGAAAAAACAACCAGAATAATTTTAGAAAATATTAAAAATCAACCGAATTTTTCTCCCTTTTTGAAAATGATTGACATCATTTCTCAACTATATTTTGACACCTAAAAATTCAATATTATTCCGATTATACATGAATTGTGAGTATGTTGTTGAGTTTTTATTGAATCGATCCATGTTGGATGAATTTAGACATTTGACACATTGACATTTATAATGACAACTCATCATCTCCACGACAGATAGTCTAAACAGTATTATTATTATTGACTTGGCCGTAGTACATGAATGTATGTATTTGTATGTGCGAATGTGTGTGTGTGCGTGTCTGTGATTGATTTAGGGATAAGAGTAGTAGATATTTTTAAAAGAGGTTAGTTGATTTGAGTGAATATACTTCAGTAATTACAGTTTTACAATTTGACGACTAGTTAAGGAATAGTAATCAGTTTATGCGCTAATTAAATATTACTCAGTACATTTACAATCATGATGATGATGATTACTCAAAGTTTGTTTATTGTTTATTGTTCAAGGGGAATAAAATGATAAGAATGATTGAGCTACTATTAACAACACACGTACATTTTTTTTATGTAAATAAGTAAACAATTTATTGATTTAATAAGAGGAGAAGAGGAAAACAAGCTTTAAAAAAAATAAACACACTGTTATTATGGGGAGTTTCATTCGACCAATTATTAATGATAATTAATAAGTGTTTATTAATAACTAGTTTGGTGAGGAGATTTTTGGCGTTCCAAATGTAAAGCTGTGACCAATACAGCTGAGTTGTATAGGAGATGTGAGGCAGTTATCGACTGAAGACAATCGATGAACTAGCTCATACTTACATACTTACTTATTTACTCATGCCGGTTACCCCCAGTGAAGCATAGGCCGCCCATCAGTTTTTTCCAACTAACTCTGTCCTAGGCTTCCCTTTCCAGTTCTTTCTAGTTTTTGTTCATTTTTCTCATGTCTTTCTCTATTTCTCGGCGTAATGTTTTCGTTGGCCTTGCTGTTTTCCTTTGAACTTGAGGGTTCCATGTGAGGGCTTGTCTTATGACGCATTTAGGTGCTTTTCGTAGTATGTGTCCTATCCATTTCCACCGCTTCTTCTTGATTTCTTCCTCCACCGGAATCTGGTTTGTTATCTCCCACAGTTCGTTGTTGCTGATGGTGTCTGGCCAACGAATCTGAAGTATTTAGCGTAGACAACTGTTCATAAATACTTGTATCTTCTTAGCTCAAACATAGTAAACATTTGCACCATTGAATGCCGACTTATTGATGAAAAGATAAATCGTCCACACGCACACACACAAGGCCGAATATCGTGAATGCGATGGCCGCGCAATGATTTGTGGATACACACTGCTGAAGAGTCTCAACATTAGGATGAAACAACCATGCAGTAAATGTAGATTTCTAATAATGATCTTACATTGATCAGTTCATGATTTCAATGTACCATTTTCTTTTAACAATGACGGTTCATTCAAAAAAGATTGTTAAGTTTTTGTTGTAGTGAAATTTGACTTTTAGTATGAATCATTACCAACTAGGAATATAACTTGAAAATAAGAGTACATTGAGTAGGACACCTTGCCAGTTTGCATAAATATCACATTGCACAATGTATGTTAATACTTTTCGATTTGTTTAACTACAGTTGGATCATAACAGAGAGACAGACAGACAGATACAACGTAGAACTACGTACGTAAGTACATCAGTCCAGGTCGCCATACAACATCAGCACAGAGACGCAATAGTCAGTTCAAATCCAATAGCGATAGCGATATTAGAAATATTTGCAGTAGTGGAAAAGATTAGGGATCAAAGTTATGATTCGAGAAGTATAATTCAGTAAGATAAATTTAGAAGGAGAATGGTAGAGATTATGAGGAACGCAGAAGCTTAGAATTTCATAGAACACAAAGTGTGGATGAACCTGCGCCATTGCAAACGATTCTCAGCCATGTCGTTCAAGGTCTTAAACCATCGTGACTATCGTCTCGCGGACACCAACCAGGTAGCCTACAGTCCACATGTCAGTGACTTCGCAGATTTGTGCCATGTTTTGGTTAGGCCGCCCCTATGTTTCTTCCAACCTACTCCTACACAACAAAACATAGCTCGTCGCGGCAGTCGGTGGTTAGCCATACGTCACATATATCCCAATCATCTCAACTGATGAAGTTTCACTACTTTATTTATTGATTTGCCATTCTTACCTAGAACTCATTTCCTAACGACAGCATTGCTTATATGGTTATCCCATGATACACGAGCAATGCTTCGGAGACATCGATGATCAAATACTAGTAACCTACGAGCGTCCTCTACTCTGACTGGCCAAGTTTCTCATCCGTACAATAGGACGGAGCGAACTGCTGCACAGTACACTTGTCTTTTGGTTAACAAGTGGATATTTCGTCTGCGCCATAAGTAACGCAGGTTGGCAAAAGCCAATCGAGCCTTCCGTAACCGTGCTGAGATTTCGTCAGTAGTAATCCGACTGTAATATTGACCTTTCCAACTTACAAAAAACACAATCTTGAAGTATTCATCCCTTAACAGTTGTAAATTCCAGTTTTCTAAAATATGACATTGTAAAATAACACAGTAATTATGAACTTCTAACAACTATGGAGCATAATGACCGAGTTAACAAAAACATTTCTGTTCAATCAACCAGTTAATGTTTTTCAATATTCTATGAGGATTTTTAAAATCACATTACAGTTTTTACAGTTTAGTTTGATGAATATTGAATTAGTAATTGGATTTCATTGTTTTCAATGCAAAACTGATATTTACTAGGTCCCAATCGTTGTATATTCAGAGACACTTGTTTATACAGACTATTGAGGATTGACACATTAAAACAAAACAACACTGTTCAATGTTCAGTCAGTCAGTCAGATGCAACGTAGAACTTCGTACGTAAGTACATCAGTTCATGTCGCCATACCACATCAGCACAGAGATATAATTGTCAATTCAAATCCAATGAAAGAAGGGGTAGTAAAGGTATTAGAAGTAATCGGAGAGGTTAGGATTAGAAGATATTATTCAAGAAGTATGATTCAGTGAGAAAAGTTTAGGAAGTCAAAACTAGAGGTGTTGAATAATCCAGAAGATTAGGATTTGAGAGAACACAAAGAATAAATGCACTGGCGCCATTGCGAACGATTTTGAGCCATTTCATTCAAGGTCTCTAGCCATCGATTATTATCATCTCGTAGACCCCAACCAGGTAGTCGACAATTACCGACATGGCTAAGTCCACCTGTCAATGACTTCATGGATTTGTGCCATGTTTTGGTTTGGTCGCCCCTAACTTTCTTCCAACCTATTCCTACACTACGAAACAAAGCTCGACGAGGCAGTCGGTGGTTGGGCATACGCAACACATGTCCGAACCACCTCAACTGATGAAGTTTCAATACTTCATCTGTTGATCTGCCATTCTTATCTAGAACCCGATTCCTAATAACAGCGTTGCCCACTCGGTTGTCCCACGATATACGAGCAATGCTTCGGATACACCTATGATCGAAAACCAATAACCGACGAGTATCTTCTAATCTCATTGGCCATGTTTCACAGCCATAAAGTAAGACGGAGCGAACCACTGCACAGTACACTCGTCCTTTATTCAGCAAACGGATATCTCGCCTACGCCATAAGTGACACAGGTTGGCAAAAGTCAATCGAGCCTTCTGTATCCGAGCTGAGATTTCGTCAGTCGCCAGGACATCAACACTGATGAGACTCCCAAGATAAGTGAAGCGGTCTACACGTTCGACCACTTCACTCCCTATCACTAGTTCAGGTGCCGATGAAACCCAATCTTGAAGCAATATTTTGCATTTCGAAGGGGGAAAACCGCATCCCGAAAATGCCTGTTCAATGTTCCTTCAATGCTATATATATATATATATCATAGTGTAGGACCTGTGAAATCTCATTGAATCCTGGTCAAGTACTCCAACAGACCAATCAATCAATGTCGATCAGTTTAACAATCCTCATAGATATCAAGAATAACCAATGCATGTCATTCAATTTGTATGTCATGAATTTGGCACATGAAGCAGTGTTTCCATTTTGTAGTTCTACTGTTGCCTATTAAGATTATTCTTACTAACAAGTCACCTAGTTATATGAGTATGATATGATCCAGCTTAATGATGAACAATGAAGAAGCGTGACTTCGATATCAATTAGAAGATCATTTCATTTCTGTCAAACATGAATAAGTCCATATCCAACAACACAGATCATTTTACTTTTGGTAATCTACAAGAAAAAATTTAGCCTAATAAAGTACAGAAATTTTTTTTATTAAGACATCTTATCATAGAAATATTTGAACAAAAGTCATGTTTTAATGAGTTTATCAAATTGTGAAATTGAATCTGATCGAACTTGCCTTGATTTGCAAAATATTGATCGCTTAGAATTTTTTTTTAAATTAAAGTTGATTTAACAATTTACAAGTATTTATAGACAATTGCTCATACAAAATACTGTGAATTTGTTGGCCAGATTCTATCGACAACAATCTACTGCGCGAGAGAAGAAACCTGCTTCTTTAAGCTGGGGACAAAATTAGGCGAGAACATATTGGGTGGATAAGTAATACACTGTAGTAATTATCGACTCGTTTAACGAGGGAAGCTGCAACTTGGAATTGTCGAAACCGAAGGAAAAAGAGGAAGACCGAAGATCACACTACTTCGAGATCTGGAGCCAGACATTAAACGTTTGAGTGGCACTTGAGAATGATTGGAAAGGAGAGCAGAGTATGAATTTGGTGAGCTATACTCTACAAGAGATGATAGGAGTAAGTAAGCAAATGTTCAGTGACTTTTTAAAGTTTACAGGTTTCATATGTCCCTAGGAGAATTACTATACATGCGACTATTGCAGAACTGTGAAACAATAGTTGAAATGAGGATTCAGGAAGAATGAATTCTTATTCATTTATGTTTTCACTAAATGTTATACAAATGGCTAATGATAGTTGAACAAACATTGAAAATCACAGAAAAACAGATTTCTGTTACGTCGTAGTATATTTTTTTCTTCAGTACATTGATTTTCCTAATATTTTATCAGTATAAGAGAAAAAAGGCGATAGCATTTCTGGGTATGTGTGGTGTCCCGTGTGATTGGGTCGGTCCGTCCTACTATATGGATGCGAAACATGGCCGGTGACAGTAGAGGATATTCGTCGGTTACTGGTATTCGATTATAGATGTTTTCAAAGCATTGTTCGTGTATCATGGGATAACCGAGTAAGCAATTTACTCTGTTAGGAAAAAGGTAATAGGTGAGGGTGGTAAGTCAATAAATGAAGTGTTGAAACTTCATCAGTTGAGGTGGTTGGAACATGTGTTACGAATGCCCAACCATCGACTGCCTCGTCGAGCTATGGTTTGTGGTGTATGAATAGGTTGGAAGAAAGCTATGGGCAGTCAAACTAAAACATGGCACAAATCCATGAAGTCACTGACAAGTGGACTGAGTCATGTTGGTAGAGATGTAGACTACCTAGTTGGGTTCGGCGAGTCAATAGTAACCAATGGCTAGAGACCTTGAACGACATGTCTCAAAATCGTTTGCGATGAGGCAGGTGCATCCACTCTTTGTGTTCCCACTGAAATTCTAATCTTCTAAATTCCTCATCAAGTCTAGCCCTTCCAAAACTTATTTCACTGAATCAAACTTCGTGGATCATTTCTTCGGACCCCAAATCTCCATTACCGCTAATATTTCTACTGACAATCACGTCTCTGTGCTAATGTGTTATGGCAATCTGAACTTATGTACGTGCTTACGAAATTCTACTTTGTAATTTTGTAACTGTCATGCACATTTACAACAAACACAACCAGGGACTCACTCACCTCTGAACCCTCATGTTTCTAGACGAATACTCATTGTTTATAGACCATCAATGAGTTGTTGTATATCTGTTGACGATATATCACTTGAAATAGAACACTTTTAAAATCTAATCATTTCATTTAAACTGTCTCATAGTTTTATCCAAAAAAAGTTATTTACAGTTCGATAAACTCTACTTACTAATCTAACCTCTACTCTTATGTTACAATTAATTAACTAGTCAAACTAACTGTTTGAAATAATGGATATGTTGTAGGCATAACTCACATTTAAATCACTTCGATGATTAAAACTTATTCAAAAATTTATCGTTACAATTTAGGAAACACTCTTTCGCATTTCTCATGATCATTCTTTTCATGATCGAGTTATGAAGATGATTGAGTTCCAATGAAATTGTAAACCGATCATTGTTAGGTCATCATTGGAATGGTGGAAGAACTGAAAAATGGCCAGTGCGCATCCATGACCCCAGCGTGAGGAAATCGGACTCGGAACATTCAGTCTCGCTAGCGAACGCTTAAACTTTAGACTATTGAGTCAACATCTAGCGGAGGTTGCACAATATCAAGGTTTGATAAAAGTTACATATTAACAACCTTGGATTTAGGGTTAGCAGTGACTTAGAGATTCAGCGTTCGCAGGCGAGACTGAAGGTGCTAAGTTGGATTTCATCGATTGAGGGTCTTGGATGTGCACCGCTTTGGATGAGTAATCTCATACTTGAATGAAACGGCTGTCTTTCAATGCTTCCAGGTTTCTAATGATGGCATAAACATTGATCAATTCACAAGGTCATTGCAGATTCTCTTATCCAATAAAGTCGCAAATACTGATTTTAACGAGAACTTTGATCAGAACAACACACAGATATAAACTAAATAACTCATTGCTAATTCAGTCATTTGAAATAAACACCAAAGTCATAATTTTCAATATAAGTTTTATGACAGTTCTACTGAGTGAAGAGGGAACTTAAAGAACCACAAAAGCCATCATCGAAAAGATACAAGTGTTTACGCAATAAACCTCAGATCCGTTTTCCAGGTACTATCAGCAACAACCTACTGTGGGGAGAACAAACCAAGATTCCAGTGGAGGAGGAAATCAGGAAGAAGCGGTCAGTCAGTCAGATGCAACGTAGAACTTCGTACGTAAGTACATCAGTTCATGTTACCATACCACTACATTAGCACACAGATGTAATTGTCAATGCAAATCCAATAGTAGTAGAGGTTGTAAAGGTATTAGTAGTAATCGGAGAGGTTAAGATTAGAAGATATTATTCAAGAAGTATGATTCAATAAGAAAAGTTTAGAAAGTCAAAACTAGAGGTGTTGGAGAATCCAGAAGATTAGGATTTGAGAGAACACCATTGCGAACGATTTTGAGCCATGTCATTCAACGTCTCCAACCATCGATTATTATCATCTCGCGGACCCCAACCAGGTAGTCGACAATTACCGACATGGCTAAGCCCACTTGTCAATGACTTCATGGATTTCTGCCATGTTTTGGTTTGGCCGCCCCTAACTTTCTTCCAACCTAATCCTGCACTGCAAAACAAAGCTCGTCGAGGCAGTCGGTGGTTGGGCATACGCAACTCATGTAGGAAGAAGCGGTGGAAGTGGATAGGACACACACTACGAAAAGTACCCTACTGTGTCACAAAACCAGTCCTCACTCGGAATCCTCAAGGTCAAACGAAAAGAGGAAGCCAAAAGAACACATTATTCCGAGAAGTGGAGACAGATACGAGAAGAATGAATGAAGATTGGACAGAACTAGAAAGGAGAGCAGAAGACATGTTAGGTTGGACAATATTGGTCAGCAGCCTCTACTCCATCGGAGGTAACAGGCCTAAGTAAGTAATTAAGTAAGTCGTTTACAGTAGATTTCATTTATTTCATCAAAATCAACCTTGAATTTCATTCCTTAACTTAAATCCATGAACTCTCTGAAACGATAAACAGGTCAGGTTAAACAATCAATCGATCAGTTGCTTAATCAATCAATCAACCATTTTTTTTTAAAAATGAGTTGGTTTTGTTTTTGTTTTTTTCAAAAAAATGAGCACATTTCATTTTATATTCATTTTGAAAAAAAAACGAATCATTTTACAACCCTTATTATTTATTTATTTTTTTTGTCATTATTGAACACTGAACAAGAGAGAAACAAACAAACAAACTGAGAACGATTAACATTTCATCGACGTGATTTAAATATTTCTTTCTGTTTTTGTATGTACATTGAAATAAAAGAACTCAGTCAATCTTGTTTACAAGTATGTATGTATATTATACAGTATACAATTGCAATAAGTGACAAAACGTGATATTTGGGACTGATTTTGGTGTGTGTGTGTGAGTGTATGTGAAGAGTTGAATCAAGTCAAAGGGTTATCAACATGTCATACATCTGTGTGTGTGTGTGTGCGCGCGCGCACGCGGTTGTGTACACTCTTGAAGGTGTTGTTCTCTTCTTCATTGTTATCACTTATCATCCATCCATTTGAGTAATGAGAACTGTGAACTACTGGTTAAAATGTCTTAAGTTCAAAGGAATGATTTCAGTGGAGTTTAGTGGCATAAAATGATTTGTCAAAGTTCACTAGTTTATAGGCGTGAAATTGTAAACTGATCTAAGATGATCTGTTTTATGCCGAAATCTCAATGCGGATAAAGAAGGTTCGATTGGCTCTTGCCAAATTGCGTCACTCATGAAGTAGGTGAGATATCTGTTTGCTGTAAAAAAGGATGAGTGTACTGCACAGTAGTTCGATCCGTCCTACTTTATGGCTGTGAAACATAGCCGGTGAGAGTAGAAGATATTCGTAGGTTGCTTGTTATTGATTTCCGAAGCATTTCTTGAGTATCATGGGACAACCGAGTAGGCAATGACGTTGTTAGGAAACGGATGCTAGGTAAGGATGGCAGGTTAATAGATAAAATATTGAAACTTCATCAGTTGAGGTGACTGGGACATGTGTTACAAATGCCCAACTACCGACTGCCTCGACGAGCTATATTTTGCGATGTAGGAATAGGTTTGACGAAAGCTAGGGTTGGCCAAAACAAAACATGGAAGAAATCCGTGAAGTCATTGAGTCATGTCGGTAGTTGTCGACTACCTGGTTGGGGTCCGCGAGATGATAATAATCGATGGTTAGAGATCCTGAATGACATGTCTCAAAACCGTTTGCAATGGCTCAAGTGCACTCATGCTTTGTGTTCTCTCAAATCTAAACCTTCGTAATTACTCATCACTTTATCTTTATCTTTCGAAGTTTGTTTCACTAGTACTGCTAGTACTTTTACTACCTCTACTACTATGGAATTTGAATTCATAATCACATCTCTGTGCTAATGTGGTATGGCAGCGTGAACTGATGTACGCATGTACGAATTTCTAATTTGCCGTTGATTGATTGAGACTACCACTGGAAACGTGGACGAACGTTTCGTCCTAGTATGAGACTCTTCAGTGGTGTACATCCATGAGCCTCTTTCCGTGCAGGAATCGAAGTAACACGAGACTTCCGGTCCTGAGTGCGAACGATTAAAATCCTAAACTACAGTTGAGTAATCTTATGATGTTGTCTAGAAAGAATGAAGTAACATTTCATTATGACAATCATACTTGTTCAAATCGGAATATGATATACAGATTTTAACTCTTAACATTATATCACTGTTTTACTTACTGAGTTATCGTTAACTATGATTGAAAAGATTATGTATAAATGAATGCATTTCATGTAATTGATAAAATTTTGTAGAGATAAGCTTAATTCGATTGTAGTATTCATTTCAGATTGATATAGTTTGAGGAACTATTTCTCCTTTAACTATGTGAGGGCGTGGATAGGCAAAATAAGGTCTGCATTTCTACAATTGGAAAATATCTGGAACTACAAACAAATATCAATCAACACCAAAATCAGGATTTTCAGTACAAATTCCATAACATTTCTGCTATATGCAGCGGTAATCTAGAAAACCACGTAAGACATTATCTAGAAGATACAACGGTGAATTAACAGATGTCTATGCACAATACTGAGGATCCGTTGTCTAGACACTATCAGCAAAAAACCTACTATGGGAAAGAACGAACCAGATTCGTTCAATGGAGGAAGAAGTCTGCAAGAAAAGCTGGGAGTGGATAGGGAAAATATTGAGTTATGTACGCAAATGAGTTACAAGACAATCCCTCTGTTGGAACCCTCAAGGTTATGAGAAAAAAGGAACGCCAAGGAGAACATAACCCCGAGAAATAGAGAAACACAATGAGAAAAATGAACAAAAACTGGAAAGAACTGGAAAGGAAAGCCAAGGACAGAGTTGATTGGAGAAAACTGGTCGGTGGTCTATGCTCCATTAGGGGTAACAGGCGTAAGTAAGTAAGTATGGGGCTTTCCTAAGAATTTGCGGGCAAAACCAAACAAGGGATCGAACCAAAGTGTCTCAGGTTTCCATTAGATTATGCCAGTCATCAGAATTATTCAATGATCTTGACTGTATGTCAAATATCGATTGAATATATGTAGCAGGGGATGTAAACTGCTGGTTTTGATGCTACTTTTGTAGGCCCTGACAAAGCAGTTAGTGTACGCCATTGAGGAATCAAGTAAGCAGACAAATAAAGTCCCCTGGTTTTCAATGGTACTTCAAATGAAATTAATTTCTGACGAAAAAACACGGGACTTCGTAAATACATTATCTTGATCATTTCAATTATCGTACAGACAGGACCGAACAATAACCAGAATTAGTCTCAAAAGTAACTGATCAGGTTAAATTATTGAGTGATTTAAAGAAAGGAAATTTCGATTTGTTACTTCAAAATGTCAATAAGACATTAAATGTATGTATGTAGCTAACCAGTGATCAAATTAGGCATAATCAATGGTGTTTACAGCGATTGTTTACTCACAGATATTCCTTCCACTTCCAACCAACTATTGTTCATTCTTTCCAAATCTACTTTCAGTTTTCCGTATAATGTTTTCTTTGGTCTTGAGGATTATAAGATAGGGTTTGTCTTATGATTCAGTTGGGTGATTTCCGAAATGTATGTCCACAACGTATTTCCGATTTCATCCTCAACTGGAATCTGCTTTGTTCTCTGTCAGAATAGGTTGTTTTCACTGATTGTGTCTGGTCAACGGGTCCGAAGTATTTTGTGTATACGACTGTAGTTTTGCAACATACAATACAATGATTTCGATATTTTTTATTGAAAATTGTAACTTTGGTATTGGTTGACAGTCGTTTTGAGTTCTTCAGTTGCAGAAATGCTGTCCAGGGTTTGTAGATCCCTGTTTATACATCGGCATCAAATCCATCTTGCTTATCAGTGATGCTCTCCAGGTAGGTATGTAAAGATTTCTACATCCTCCAAAGCTTCCCTCATCACGTCTGGTCCAGTTGACGCATATTGTGTTGTATCGGAGAATCTTACTTTTTTCTTTCGTGTATGTTGAGATCTACTGCTGCAGAGGTTGCTGTTACACCGGCCGTCATCTCCTGCACTCGTTACTGTGTATATATGTGTGTGTGTGCGGGATAGATGAACTAGATCATCTGCTAAGTTCAAATCGTCCAGTTGCATCCTAACTGTCCATTGTATTCCACCATACTTCTCCAATCTGCACAAAGTTTAACCAAAAAGAAATAAAACACCAGTTTTAATGTCAATCATTTTCAATTACTAAATAATTTATCACACATCTTGTGCATGATAATATCAAAATTATAATTACCTAGATGGTCAAATTCACATACTTAATCAATAGAGTTCGGTTAAATACTTAGACCAAAACACAATTTAATTGGCTGACCGAATTGTTCTTTTTCAAATCAATTGCTTTTTTTCAGTTACTTACATGTTTTGTTAATAAATTCTAAAAGACTTCAGGTTTATAATATTGACATTGATCTAGAATAGGCTGAACTACAGTCTAAGTACTTACATACTTAAGCTTGTTACTCTCAGTGGAGTATAGGCCGCCGAACATTATTGTCCTACCTACTATGTCCTCCGCCTTCCTTTCTAGTTCTGTCCAATGGTTCTGCATTCTTCTCATGTCTGTCTGCATTTTTCGGCATAATGTGTTCTTTGCTCTTCCTCTTTTCCTTTGGCTTAAAGGATTCCAAGTGAGCGCTTGTCATGTGACGCTGTTGGGTGATTTTCCCAACGTAAGTCCTATCCACTTCCACCGCTTCTTCTTGGTTTGCACTCACCCACAGTAGGTTGTTGATCATTGTGTTTGGCCAGATTATCTGAAGTATTTTGTGTAGACAACTGCTAATAAACACTTGTATCTTCTGGATGATGGCTTTGGTAGTTCTCCAAGTTTCTGCCACATACAATAGAACCGTCTTGGTATTTTTATCGAAAATTTTGACATTAGGGTTGGCTGACAGCTGTTTGAAGTTCCAGATGTTGTTCAGTTGTAGAATTGTAGTCCTTGTTTTGTCGATTCGCGCCTTCAAATCTGACTCAGATCCACCTTGTTCATCATTGATGCTGCCCGAAAACGTAAGGGTTTTAATGATGTCCTCCAGAGCTTCTCCGTTAGGTGTGATTTGGTTGATTCATGTCATGTTGTATCAAAGAATCTTGCTTTTCCCTTTGCATACGTCGAGCCTTATTGTTGCTAAGGCTTCTGCTACACTGCTCATATTCTCTTGTGTTTATTGCTGTGTGTGTGTGTGCGCGCGATTGAATAGGTAGTTCGTCTACGAAGTCAAGATTGTCCAGCTACATCCTAGCTATTCACTGTATCCCATGCTTCCCTCATTCAACAATATTCATCCATGGATTGAAATGTTCGATGGGTCATTAAACAGAATCAAGTACACTAAAAATAGTTTATATAGTTGTTATCAGTTACGTGTTGTTTACTTTACGTGTGTTACATTTCACTTGGCATACTTGGCTTTTTTTATTGTAGTGGATACTAGTACCAAACTAAAAAACAAACTAATTGACTTTGATTTGATCACAAGGCCAGAACGATCAGACAACGAACGAATGACAGTCGAAATCAACATGTCAAATATCAATCAAAAAAATAAAATTAATTGTTTGTGGACACACATGTAAAAAGTCACATGAGTTAGCTAGCAATGAGGTGAGGTGAGGAGACAGTGGAGAGAGAGAGAGAGACAGTGAGGATCAATTAAGAAACTACTATTCATGGTGTCAACATTATGTAATCGTTTCTCTCAAACAATACAAAAAAATCTCCTTCACTCAAACAATGTGAAAAGGTTAATGACTATTAATTTTTAAAAACCAACAACACCAACAACCTGTCTGTTGTGATAACTGACCTTTGAGTTGATATATAGGATAGACAACGATGACTTAATCAATACAAATGATGATGTAATCAGTAGTAGTGGTGGTAGTAGTAGTAGTACCCTAATTGGATAGTTAGCTAGCGAGTTATTGATTGAGATCACTGGTAATCATTGACAGTGTATACTCAAACGATACATGTAGTGTTACTATATATTCGAAATAAGTGAATGGGAACTGTTAGCTCATTGAAATGAGAGGAGTGGATGATGGTGAGTGGTGGATGAATTGATTGTATTGATTTGTGAAAGAGAATAACAAACGTTTATTGTTAATAATAGGTAATGAATAATACAACTGTCATTGATTTGATATGATGTGTAATAGAGTTAGTTCAGTTGGATTTATTGAAGTTGTGTTAATAGGATTTAGTTGATTGGCTTGGTTAGGCTTATGTTTTGCATTGTAGGAGTAGGTTGGAAGAACGCTAGAGGCGGACAAACCGAAACATGGCACAAATCCATGAAGTCACTGACAGGTGATCTGTCGGACAACCAGCATACGCAGCGATGTTGCCTTCTCACAAAGAAGGAATGGGTTAGAAAAGGTCGACCCTAAAAATGTCACACCTTACCTTACCTCACGGATTTCCGTCTGCGGCGGTAAGGGTGACCACTAAGGGCCTTTAAGAGCGTAGCTAATACTCAAGAAACCTTTCATAAAAAAGGTCGTGCGTGACCGGCCTCAAGCAGTTGTCCCTTGGACTCTGCAGTCACGCTCCCAGGTCGTTTAGACCAACATTAATTTACTTTCTTTCCCAAGTTCCTCAAGAAACAACCTTCCACGGTGTGGGCAGCCGGAAAGTGACAACCGCCACCATACCCGTAACAATTCGACAAGCCCGTCATCGCACAACAGAAAATCATCCATTCTGTCTAAAAAAAGACAGGTAAGGTTGAGTAAGAGTTCTCATCTCGCTCACCGTTGCTCCCATCTGGATATGGTGGTCGGACTTGCGTATCGTAATGACGCAACCAAGCTATTATATTGGCTAGAACGTATGTTCTTTTAAGTCCTAAGATGCTAGGCAGGTCGTTTAGAGAACGGTTGAATTAAAAGCAGCATAGTGTTTACATTATGTAATCGTTTCTCTCAACAATAAAAGAAAATCTTCTTAACTCAAACAATGTGAAAATGTTAATGACTATTAATTATTCAGAAAACAACCTGTCTGTTTTAATAACTGACCTTTGCGTTAATATAGGATAGGATTGACTTAATCAATACAAATGATGATGTAATCAGTAGTAGTATTACCCTAAACGTATAGTGAGTTATTGATTGAGATCAATAGTAATCATTGACAGGGTATACTCACAAGATAATTGTAGTGTTGTTGTAAATTCGAAATCGGTGAATGGGAACTGTTAGCTCATTGAAATGAGAGTAGTGGATGAATTGATTTGTTAAAGAGAATTACGATTGTTTAGTGTTAACAATCGATAATGATTAACACGACTGTTATTAATTGAAAGTGATGTTCAATATCTTTAGTTCAGTTGGATGTGTTGTCGTTGTGTTGATTGGATTTGGTCGGAAGCAAATGGTTAAGTGGGCTGAGTAGCTGACTGAATAACACAATGATGTTTGAACGAAACTGTACTGGGTTTGAGTCCCGGAGTAATCATCAACTGTGTTATATAAAGGCACATCCAGCTGACGAATCGGATGTAGGACAAAACGCCCTTCTCGTCTATTTATCAAAACTCCCATGATAAAACTCTTCGCAAACATTGTTATTTAAGAGTTTAAATTAAAAATACTTAATGCCAGACAGATATACATATTCTCTGAAATCACTAATCGTACATTTTTAGATCATTATTGGACAACTCGGTGCATTGGAAGACGGCTGTTTCGTCTTAGTATGTTACTCATCAGTAGTACACTTATATTCTCTCATATTAGTTGGATGGTTCAAATAATATCAAAAATTTCTAGTCATTCTTACACGAGTTTAAATTATATTTCAAAGTTTTCCAATATGAAACTAGTAATCTGATGTGTATTACATAATTATATAGACAGTGTGCATTTATGTGGGAAACACATTCACTACTAAAATGAAACTTAATGGAGTTTTCATGTTAACGATTCTGATCTCTAATTACCATCCACTAAAGAACCACTTTTTAATCAGGAATTTTGAATAGAGATATAAGATATTGTGAATGAGAAATTTTAACAATAACTTTTATGGGTGAACTGGAGAACAGTTTGGAGGCCCCTTCGAAACTACGGCGTGCCTGAGAACATAGTCAACATTATACGGAATTCTCATAATTATGGATTAAACTGAAAAATCGTGCACGGAGGGCAGCTGACAGACTCGATCGAGGTGAAGACTGGTGTCAGGCAAGGTTGCTTACTCTCACCCTTTCTCTTTCTCCTGGTCATTAACTGGATTATGAGGACATCAGCATCTGGAGGGAAGCCCGGTATCCTATGGACAGCTAGGATGCAGCTGGACGATCTGGACTTCGCAGATGACCTAGCTCTTCTATCTCACACGCAACAACAAATGCTAGAAAAGACGACCAGTGTAGCAGCAGCCTCAGCAGCAGTAGGTCTCAACATACATAAAGGGAAAAGCTAGATTCTACGATACAACACAACATGCACCAACCAAATCAAGCTTGATGGAGATTCTTTGGAGGACGTTAACACCTTTACATATCTTGGCAGCTTTATCGACCACCAAGGTGGGTCCGATGCAGATGTGAGGGCGCGGATTGGCAAAGCAAGGGCTACATTTCTACAAATGAAGAGTAACTGGAACTCCATTCAAATATCAATCAATACCAAAATCATGATTTTCACTACAAATTTCAACACAGTTCTACTGTATAAAGCGGAAACTTGGAGAACGACCAAAGCTATCATAAAGAAGATAAAGGTATTCCTTAATAATTGTCTACGCAAAATACTTCGGATTCGTTGGCCAGACACCATCAGCAACAACGTACTGTGGGAGAGAACAAACCAGATTGCAGTGGAGGAGGAAATCAGGAAGGAGCGGTGGAAGTGGATAGGACACACACTACGAAAAGCACCGAACTGCGTCGCAAGACAAGCCGTCACATGGAACCCTCAATATCAAAGGAAAAGAGGAAGGTCAAGGAACACATTACGCCGAGAAACGGAGAAAGATATGAGAAAAATAAACAAAAACTGGATAGAACCGGAAAGAGAAGCCAAGGACAGAGTTGGTTGGAGAAAACTGGTGGGCGGCCCATTGTCCACTGGGGGTAACCGGCATCAGTAAGTAAGTAAGTTAGTATGAATGAGAAATTTTAACAAAAACTTTTATGAGTACAGTATTTGTGATTGTCAATATACCGAGAACCTGAGTTGTATTTGACAATTTTATCTTAACTATAGATAGCAATAAGATGAAGGTTGCCAAAGGTTTTCATTTCATGCAAGCAATCTGTAAAACATAAATGTAATTGGATGTAGATACTTGCAGAATACTTTACCCAAATCATGTAGCCTGATATTGCACTTTAATTTAGACTGACTGTTGAATATGTTATGAATAAATAAATCTTTGATCTGATTTCCACAAATCATGTTTAGGCAAATCTCGTTTGTGAGACATCGTTAATAAGCCAGAAATAAAGATTCAGTTGGATAAGTTT